>JAXCEF010000217.1:0-90264 GCA_037178605.1 Colletotrichum euphorbiae
AAAACGTAGCTACACGTTCATAAGAAACTAGGAAAGAGAAGAATTCATTATATATATTATTAACTCCAGGGCCGATAATATATAGATACTAGCAACAGCATTAATATATCCTATAATCCCAGCCCTATTAATAAACTAACCCGCTATAGAAGAACTTCTTTGAAATTGGTAAAAGCCACGAGGACCTATTAACCCTATTAGCAATATTAATCCCACTTATAGCGGGAATACTATCAATACTACTAGTGTTAATACTACTACTCCTATCTAAAAAATAACAATCAAAACAATATAAAATAGCATCCGCCTATTATTACGCTAAATTACAGACCTAACTAAGATATATACTAATGAAATAAAGTATAGCAGCAGAAGTATAGATATTCTCAAGCTAAAACTATAGATATTTCAAAATACTTATAAGAAGATAAGTATTATAAAGACCTAAATACTGGCAGCCTTTACTACTTATAACCTCATCTTAATAACACCTAAATCATTAATAAGCGTAAGGAACAATTTGAGACTAAAGAGTCTACCCAAGCCTATCTTATAATATAGAATAATACCACCCTCATTTTAATTATAACAGACTATCTATAAGAACTAAAACTAGAGGCCTTAGATACTCTTATTAATACCCTGATAGCAACATAGCTAGCACTTAGTAAAACCTGTTAAAGCAACAAGATATTACGTAATTAACTTCTTTAAGGCTACTAAGGGGTTAAGGAATATAAATAAGCTACCACAAACCTATCAAAAATCTTTAAAGGCCTCTATAAATAGCTTAAAGTTACTATTAATAATATAATTATATTCATAAATAGTTAACTATAGTCACAAGCTTAATATCATACTAAATAATACTAGACGGACCACAAATATAATAGCAAGGGCCGAAATAACAGATTCAGAAGGCCCAAGCCACAGAGAGACAACAAAAGCAGCCCAAAACAATAGCAAGAAAATATAAAATACAACATCTACAAAGAGCCTGGATACCACTCAAGCAACTATATGCAAAAGAAGAAGGATAAAGCCTACTCATAATAGTAAAACAATCCCTAAGCCCTCAATAAGTTAAAAGCAGCCTACTCGTAGTTTCTAACCTACTATAAGGGGACTATAGAAGGGATAACTAATAATCTTATAGCAAGTAATTATCACGGCGTAGCTGTGACCAGCCTGAATTTCAGGTCACGTGACCTATAAGTCACGTAACCCATAGGAGGTTCTGACTTATAGCATAGATTTTAGCCAGGCTGACTTTCAGGTCACGTAACCACTAAGTCACGTGACCCATAAAGGGCTCTTTACCTTCTAAGGCCTACGCTAGCCCACAGATAGATTTTTCCTTCTTCAACTCAGAATCCACTTAATATAGCGTAATTGAAGCGCGCCAGCCTTCGCTCTTTTGCTATTCGTGATACTATTCTGAGTTTATTAATCCCTTCTCTAGAGATAGAAGTATAATATCTCTAATTAATTTAAACCCCCATTATTAATTAACCTAAAATATTGTGGTGCTTAACTGAGCGCCTAGCTGATTAATCTATACCCTAACTAGACCTAAGTTAATTAATATACCCCCTCTATTATACTAAGTGAGTCCTAACTGCCTAGTTATAGCTATAAGGCTCTAACTACTCTAATACTTAATACTAGAAGCTTTCTTAAGCCTTATATAAAGTTAGTTTGATGCTGCTATATTGTGTTGCCTAACTGCGATACTCCGCTATGTGAAGACCTTGCAACCTTTGGCCTAAATAAGCTGATTTATAAATAGCTAATTAATAGTCTATTTATTAACCTGGATATTAAGGGATATAAAAGCTTAGCTTAAAGTATTGCCATTAACTTATAGCAGCTTCCTAACCTTCATATAATTAACTATGCTTACTTAGGAGAAAGTTGAAAGATTATGCTTTTATAGGATACTATAATCTAGCTATTTTAAGATAATCCTGAAGCGACTTTCGCTTAGGTTTGCGACTAGCTTATAAAGAGAGCTACCTAAGGTACTAAGATATAGACTCTCTACGCTAGGTATATTATAGTTAGTAATAAACTTTATACTCTCTATAATACTGCCCTCTATCTTGAATATGAGAATTAAGAGCTTTATAAACGCCGAGAAGAGGCTAATGCTGAAGATAATACTGCGGGTTAGGCTGAGACCCTTAAGCGCTATTATCAGGAGCGCAATAGAGCCTATTAGGAACGCGACAAGGCCTAAGAGGCTAATAATGCCCTCTTCTAGCATTTTGAATGCGATATATCTAATACTTCCCCTCCTCCTCTTAAAATAAAAGCTAACTCCCTCTGGTAATTATGGCGCTGCCCTCTAGGCTATTCTTAACTAAATGATACGCTTAGAAGAATAAGTTTGAGAGAGCTTATCTATTTCTACTACTAATAATAGTAGTATTAATACCTAAGCTACTAAGATGCCTGAGGTCCCTATCTATATAGGCCCTAATATTAATAACCTAAAGTACCTAAAGTTTAATATTTAGCTCTTCTATATTAAGACTTACTTATTAGTAGGGAGTACTATAATAAGTCTTAGTAGTTTAAGTATATGCTCTTACGCTTAGAAGGTACTACTTATAAAATTATCTCGCCCCTACTTAAGGGAGATCCCCCTCAGATTATAACTACTAAATAGCCTATTAAGGAGCTTAAGAGTACTTTCTTTAACTCAGTCCAGTAAGATAAGGCTTAAATAAAGCTTAATAATCTAACTATTTCCTTCAAGAATATTTAGATTCAGTGGGCTACCTTTACTAAGCTTGCTTATAAGTCTAAGCTCCTAGAGTCTTAGTAGCGCTAGAAGTTCTATAAAAAGCTGCCTATTTTCCTTTAGAACTAATGCTTAGTTTATTATATAAATGCTACCGTTAATTTCTAGAACTATACTACTTAGGTTTATGCTACTACTTATATTATAGTGCCCTCTGATACTTAATCAAACTGTTTAGTAGGCTAGAGCAGCTCTACTACTACTTATAATAACTCCTCTAGTAATAGAAGAAACTGCACCTAGCCTGCTAGAGCTTAAGTTAATATAAACTGCATTCCTGAGGTTCTGTATAAGAAGCTCCATAAGTAGGGCGCTTACTTTATTTATAGAGAGACTAGCTATAACTCTTATAAGTGCCCTTACTAGAAGTTAGAGGCTATAGTAAATATAATAGAGCCTGCTAAGGACTTAGATAGTGCCCCTAAAGCGTTAGAAAACTAGATCCTCTAGCGAAAGTAGACTCCCTGCTAGGGGGGGATAGAAGACTTAATTAGCAATTAGTAATAGCTTCTATTAACTTATAATAACTAATTAGTAGGTAACTACTAGAAAAACAACTAGTTTTAGTATTTAATAGATATAGTATTTATTTATAAGCTCTTCTTAATACTAGAGTAAATAGATATATTTTTATAAATACTTATATAATATTCCTACTAAGGAATTTTTGCTATACTAAACGTAATAAGCTATAGCGCCCTATTCCTACTATAGGATTTGATAGCAAACTACTGGATGCAGTTAGCAATATATAAACTACCTATCAATAGGTTAACTACTAAGAACTACTATAAATATTTCTCCTCTAACTTAATATAGGGAGATATAACCTTATTCTTAGCTACCCCTAGTTTAATTACTATTATATTAGTTCAGATATGCGCTACTATTACATATACTAGCTATATAGTACCCCTATATTATAGGACCTCCCTTATATAATATTATATAATATTACTGAACTTCTTTAGCTAGCTAAAATTAATATGGACTACTAACTAGATACTAAATACTACTAAGCTGCCTTTAAGGCGGATAAGAAGCTCTATAACTCCTGAATAACCTCTTTTATAAGCTGAAGCTGCCTGTGAGAATCCTCTAGCAACCTAAGCTGCCTAGGGACTTAGGGCGAAGCAATAAACTCTAAAAGATAAAAAGAGCGCTAGGTAGCGCACTCGCAGTCGCTACAACCCCTATACTAAATTGCTAAAAGATAGAATCACTAAGTCTAGAAGCCTAGAAGGCAAAAGAAGGCCTAGGTATAGCGTTTATTAGCACTATTAGATTTGAGATAAATTTAATACAAATAGATATTAAGCTTAGCTTAATTTTATTATATAAGCTAGATCTAATAATCACTAATAAGAAAGAAGAAAGACATATAGAGAAGAACTCTTTAGAGGTTAATAAGGCTACAAACTAATACCTTATTAATAAAAAGCTCCCGCAATACCTATAAGAATAGAGGGACTATTTTAATAAGGCTATAAGTAATATCTTGCCCCCCTTCTACTCCTATAATTACTAGATTAAGCTAGAACTAGGAGCTAAGGAATAGCTTAAGTTTCACTCTCTCTATAAGTAATTATTACCTAAGCTTGAGGCTATGAGATAATACCTCCTCAATAACCTTAAAAAGAGGTTTATTACCCCTAAAAATGCCCCATTTATATTTCCTATGCTCTTTATATATAAGACTAATAGCAGCCTGCGGCTCTATATTAACTTTTAGAAGCTTAATGAGTTTATAAAGAAAGACTAGTACTTTCTACTACTTATTAATAAGACCCTAAGCTAAATTAGTAGAGCAAAGCTATTTATAAAGATTAATATATATTAAGCGTTCTACTGAATTTATATTTCTCTAGATTCTAAAGACCTAATAATATTCTGAACTTACTATACATTCTATAAGTATAAGATTCTACTCTTTAGGTTATATAATAGGCCCGCAATATACTAGCGCTATATAAGTAATATACTTATAGACTATCTAGATAGCTCCTGTACTATATATATAGATAATATCTTAGTATACTTAAAAGACCCCCTTTAGTATAAGGAGCATATTAAGAAGGTTCTAGACTATCTATATAAGGCTGGACTTTAGGCTGATATTAAGAAATATAGGTTTAGTATTACTACAACGCGCTACTTCAGGTTTATTATCTTAATAGAAGGCATTAGTTTAGATCTAGAGAAGGTTTCTATTATAAAGAACTAGTAACTCCTAACTATAATCTGAGGGATTTAATTCTTCCTGGGGTTCTATAACTTCTACTACTACTTTATTACTAACTATAGTAAGGTAGCGCGCCCGCTTATAAAACTTATTGTAAAGGGCGCTAAGTTTACCTTTAGTAGTAACTATAAAGTAGCGTTTTATAGCGCTAAAAGAGGCTCTTAACTCAGCCCCTATCCTTTAATACTAGCGCCTGGAACTATTAACGCGAGTTAAGATAGATGCTATAGAGTCTATTTGCGCGGCCGCCCTACTCTAGCAGCAGCCTAACAATTAGCTATAGCACTCCATAGCATACTTTTTGAAGATAATATTACTAGTAGAAATGAACTACCCTATCTATAACTAAGAGATACTAGCTATTATTTTTATATTAGAGGAATAGCGCGCTAAGCTCACTATAGCTATATAGAAATTTGAGGTTATTATAAACTACTAGCTACTACTATACTTTATAACTAAAAGGCTCCCCAATATTTATTAAGCCTACTAGTTAGGTATTTTAGCTAGATTTAACTTCTATATCTAGTACCGCCTAGAATAGAAAAATATAATAGCTAATACTCTATTAAGAAAGTATAAGAACCACGGCTTTTAGTAAGCTATTAGGGTATTAGACTATACCTAAGTACTACTCCTACCTTATCTACCTCTCTAAGGAGGTAGCTAAGAAACTCCATTAGCTAATATAGAGTGCTAAAACTATAATAGTAACTATAAACGCCCTTAAGCTAGATAGCGCCCTTAGCAGCTACCTCTATATTAAATTCGTTTTATAGCTGAATTAAGACTCTAATAGAGTATCTTTTACCTCGCTATAGAACTTAGTAAATATAGAGACAAACTACTAGAGAATATAGGACGGCTTACTAGTAATAGTTAGGGAAGTCAGTAGTGCTAGAAGAGGAGAACCTACAAATAAAGCTTATTTAAGAAGCTCATATTCAGAAGCTCACAACGCACCCTAGCTATAATAAGACCCTAAAGCTCCTAAAGAAATAATATTACTAGCTGAGGCTTATTACTAATATAGAATAATATATGTAAGCACGGAGACGAAAGTAGAAGGAGAGGTTGAAAAGAATCCAGTATGATATAAATAGAATTCTGGCAAGGAATAGTGTATAAGGGTAACTTTTCGGGTTTGATGCATAATATTCGAATAGAGGAGAAATTTTAGATATGAATAAGTGTATATTTTGTGTGTAAATACTCGTATCAAAAAGGCTAAAAAGCTGGGGGAAAAGGTAGGCATATATATCCAGCCTTTTCCCGCAAGATTTCGCATTTACAATATGCTTCGTATTCACTTTCGGCGCTAAGATACGCTTAGTTACGCTGGCGCACGCTAGGGCGCGCTAGTGCGTATGCGCTTAAGCAGTCTAAGCGTAAGTTTTTGCGCTTGAGCAGCCTAAGAGTGTATAATGCATCTATGCGCAGTTTTACGCCATGATCTCATGCATCTAAGCGTAGGTTTACGCTAATGCATAGCTGCATGCGCTAATGCGATGCATCTTTTGCATAGTTTCAAGCTACTGCATAGCTGCATGCGCTAATGCTTAATAAAACCTTAAATGTAATACGTATTAAAGTATATCATTTCTAGGTTATATTTAGATTGGTTTTACCCTATCTGTATAGGAATAAACTATATACTATTCGATGCGAAATCGAATGAAGAATTCAAATATATAATTTATACTGTTATATCTTATATAGTGTCAGAGATATAGTACTTCAAAGATATAGGAGTAAAAGATATTACTTTTACTCTATTTCCTATATCTATAAATACCGCCTTCTTGCTCTACTTAGTAGATATAAATAAGTTAGGTTTATAATTCAATAATCTAAAACTACTTATAATAGAGTAGCTTTATTATATCTATTATATATAAATAGGGTTACCTATAGCTATTATTAGAGATAGAGAAGGGTTTAGCCTATAATAACCTCATAGAAGCTAAATCATAATAACTCTATTAATATTCTAGCTACTCCTTAGTCTACCAACTTCATAAAGTGCTCTAGCAAGCTAGCTACTTAGTTAAGTCATACTTACTTGAATATGTCACTAAGGTCTATAAATACTACTAACTTAATGCAGGAGCGCTAGATTAATTCAAATTAATATTCAAAAATAACTATAACTTTAATTACGCTATAATTATTAATATTATTTACCTCAAAAAACAACTAGTACTATATATCATCAACGCCGCAACTATATTTAATGTAGCGAAATTCCTAAAGGACTTATCTGTAACTATAACGCTCAATACTTTTAATAATACTAGATCTATACCTACCTCAGCCCACTAAATATCGCTATTACTAATACTAGCACTGACTTTGCTTTATTAGAGTAGCGAAATCCCCTTTAGTTGCTTTTAATAACTACTACTAAAGTACTAATTAAAGCCCACAACTCTATTAGCAAAATTCAATAATACCACGCTATACTACAGAGGGCATATATAATTATTTATAAAGACCTACCTAATATATATTATAGGATTATCTTTTAAATAGCTATTAAAGCTGTTAATAACATAGCTAGGCCTAATAGCCTTATATTCACACTCCTTACTTTTAGCACCTACTATTATATTAATAATAATCCGCCCCTATCTCTAAATATCTAGTAATAGGCTGCTACTATACAAAAAGCAATAGAGAATCTCCAGCAGCACTAGGCCTCACGCCAAGTCACAAACGCCCCAGTCGCCTATAATAGTTTAAATACCTCGCTAATCCTCTAGCTCTCACTATTATTCCTTATCTAGGTCTACTATAAAAAGAAAGGCTAGTAAGGGCTATATGAGCTCCTCACTATTAATAGCAAAACCTATATCCTCAATCTACTTTATAGGCCCCAGATATTCCAGTTAATAATCATCTGCATATAGCACTACCCTAAATCTAATGAGAAGAATAGCGCTACGCTACCTCCTCTAGACCTAAATACCAAAAAGATGATAGAACTAAATAATAACAGAAGTCCCGCTACGCTATTACTAGAGAGACTTGCAGACCTAATTCCACGCCGCTAAAGCTAACTATATAAAGAAGAATAAGTCCAAGAAACATTACTAGCAAGCCTAATATATAGAAGTATATAAATAGTAAGTAAAAGAGTAGAATAAATCCCTATAATTACTACTTTTATAGCTACTACTGCCTAAGTACTTACAAATAAAATTCGTAATCTTATAATGTTCTTAACTATAAGAAGTAATAAGAAGTAAATAAATCACAACCTCACTATATAGCTATAAAAAGATGGAATTATTAAGATACTAAGAGGCCCTTTTTTAGCCTCATTAACTATAGAAATAACCACGCTTTAGCAGCATAGTATTTTTAAGATTATACTATATAACGCCGCTACCTATAATTAATATTATATCTTTAAGTCCTATATAGTCCACGATGTAAAACGCAAGAGCATTAACTAGTCTTATAGGAAGTTAAGACTTATTATTTAGAGCTATAATAGTAATAAAAGACTATAATCCTTACATAATCACTAACTATTTAGCAAGCAAATCAGAGACTTCTTCTTACCCTCACTCTATCTCTTATATAAGAGGGCTATATACTATAGCTTCGCAATATCACGCAAGCATACATGCAATCACAAACAGAGCTCAATAGGTTGATTTTCGCAGACCTACTGAAGTAGATTCATAATAAGTACCCTAAAAATCATATTATAAGGATTATTAAACTATTATATAGTATTATAGAGGCTAGGACCTATTGAGAAGCTATATATAGCAACTACTACAAAAAGAACCTTAAAATAAACTAATTATCTTTTAATCTACACCTATTAATCTTTTTAACTACTACTAATAGCTATTTTAATATTATTAGTATATAAACTAACAATACTGTCAGGCTATTTATACTAACATTCTCCTAACGAGAGAATATAGAGCTCAAAAAGACTAATTTCACTACTAAGAATAAACAGCGAATCAGCACAAAATCCCCATTAATATTCAATAGTAGCATCATTACTTTAGGCAAAGATAGCAGCCTTACTCTTCACCAAAAGAGGCAAGAGTCCAAAATCAAACTTATCAACCTAAAGGCAGCCCCAACTAAACAAAAACAATAACATATTTAGCAAAAAGCAAGAGGGGCGTAAATTACCTCTATTTACTAACCTGAGGCCTATTTTAACCTATCCGCCGCAGCCTAGCATCAAGATCCTACTATAGAGAATACAAAAGCCCTCAATTATCGCCTTAAATAGCAAAAAAAGAACCTTAACTAAGGCCTAACCTTTATACCTATTAACTTCACCACAATAAAACTATTTATGTTTCTTAATAAGTTTTTTATAAACAATATCAACCTATCTTTATAAATCAGGTTTATTATAGTTATTGCTAATAAGACTGTAGATAATAATATCTTCGCAGTAACTAGTAATATTATATACTTTAGCTCAATAAAGTATAAAAGGGTTACAAAAAGTATTCTAGCCTCTAAGTTCTATAGTGTAGTCGCTAGCATACATTTAGCCTATACTATTACTACTACACTATAAAAGATCACTACATACTTAAAGAAGCCCACTATCTCTACTATTATTTATACCGACTTATCTTCTTTATATAAATACCTCATGAAGCTCAGCACTATAAAAGAGAAGCGCTTTATAATTAATATAATAGTACTTTATTAGTTATATAAGTAATAAGAGGTATATAAAGTAAGGTAGATTAATAGAGACAATAACCTAGCTAATACCCGCACTAAAAAAAGCCTAAATCTATCTCTCAAGCGATTCATGAACAACAATACAGCAATAATTCAAATAGAGAGATAAGTAACAAAATAATAGAGGGGTCACAAGAGCCACAATATACCCGCCACAAAGAACAATAACCACGCCATCAAGAGTGGCGATAGAAGTATAGAGGGAGGCCTATAATAGCTAATAAGAATAGCAACAAAGGTATAGAGAAAGGCCTTAGAAGAGAGGATTTGATTTACATTATTTTGGGATCTACAAATAACTTCATTTTTGTATTGCAGTGAGTTATAGCGCGCCTAGCCACACAAGAAAAGACTACTAGTATCGCAATAACTCTATAACCCACGGAGTAGCAGGATAGGCGCTTTGCTGGATACGATATTATATGTACGTGCGTATGTTATGTGACTGTATTCGCAGGCCTAATATAGCACAATACTACTGCCTACATAGCCAGTTTGTATCTTAGGCTTCTACACACACACGCACACTTCTGAATAGCTTCAATACAAACAATATGTATTAGGGCTATACGCGCCCGTACTGTTACCCACCCGTGTGAAACCAATAGTTATATAATTTTACCTCTCTGAACTATAGCTGCACCTATATATACTCTATAGTTAATAGCCTTATGATATTTAACATTATACTTTAATTATAATCTAGTTTATAATTACTTAACTACTAATTACTAAACTATTAACTTATTATCTTATATATTACTTGCGCTACTATTAAATACCTCTATTACTACTTTATTATTCGCTAGTAGCTATGTTATAATTAATAACG
Organism: Colletotrichum euphorbiae; assembly: GCA_037178605.1. Taxonomy (NCBI): domain Eukaryota; kingdom Fungi; phylum Ascomycota; class Sordariomycetes; order Glomerellales; family Glomerellaceae; genus Colletotrichum; species Colletotrichum euphorbiae. The sequence continues at coordinate 10,615 of JAXCEF010000217.1, forward strand.
CCCTCTCCATTTAATATAAGCTGTGTTTATTAATACTCTCTTAAAAAGCTATTTCTACTTTAGTATTATAGAGAACTTATCTATAGAAGAGGTACTCTATAAAGTATATAACAATTCATTTAACTTTAATAACTTAGTTTACTTATTTATTTAAAATATATATATATATATATATATATCAAGGTTCTTTACAAAATATAAAGAGAGCTATTTTAAAGCTTATACTAATAGTATACTCTCTATATATATTAGATTACCTGAAGAAAAAATACGTCTTTTAATTATATCAATACTAAACTCTATAGCAATCTTTTGTATATTACTTATAATACTAAGTAAGCCTCGCGCGGGCTTAGTATAGTTATATATAGAGTTTAGTACTAAGATATTAAAGGATTTATTATAAGATAATAACGGATAGAAAGAGAAATTATTGGGATATTGAGAGTATTAGTGTAGGCGCAGGCAGCGCGGCAGAATAACCCGGGCGGTGTGGCGTTTATATGGGGCCTAGGCCTTGCATCTATAATACCACCGCCCTCCTACCCCTCTATCTTACTCTTAGATAGACACATTTAATACCACCTTTTAACTCCCCCACAATATATATAATTATGCCTATTATTATACTAAATAATACTAATACTAATTAGTAGCCAACTTTACTATTATACTATAATACTGCAGATTAATAAAGCTATCTTATAGAGATAGTTTTCCTGCAGTAACTATAGGTAGACGATCTATAGATTGGGAACTATTGCAAAATAGACTACTATACTAACTAGAGAATCTCTCAATTCTTCCTAGTTATCCTTTGGATACCTATTTTAGAGCTTGAATAACTTATTAAATGGTTTTCAATTACTAATCTATTATTTATAAGACTATTTCCGCGTCTGTTATATATTACTAACTTCACTAGATGTATTAAACTATAAATAAAAGTCTTAATTATACTATAAAAGTATTACTAAAAGCCTTTGATAAGATAATAGCAATTGTTCTTAGACTCCTATCTCTAGAACATTTATTTACCTTACTAAGCTATTTATTTAGATTTATATTATACTAAGACACTTATAACTTATAACCCCTATATGATCCTCTCCACACTCATTCTTCACTATTTTCTATTACTTTGCATCCTTTACTTTCTTTTTCTATTATCACTCGATTATTTATATTAAATATATATTCAAAACACTAAATATCTAATTCTGCAATCTGATCTCGCGATCCTTCTATTGAAACCCCTTACTTTCATCTTAATTTGAAGCTTAGAAAGCTCCTTTATATATAACTTAATAAAACAGAAGTAATTACTCTAATAAAATAAGAGTTTATAAATAATTATATAAATATATTTAGGTTTAAACTACTTTATATAGAGAATTACTAAATGAGGCGAAATGTAGTATAAATAAATATCATTAATAAATAACGCTAATAAGTTATTGATTTACCTACTAAATAAAATAATATTTAAATAGCTTTATAAGAAATGTAATTTAAGGCTTTTTAAAGCTAGTGCTGCAAGTAAAGAGAATACTGAAGTAGCTTAAGAATTATAAAAGCTAGGTTCTTAGTGAGGAGGAGTATAATATTTATAAGTGGCGCTATATAGTATATATAAGATATATAGAGCGTAATATAAGTAGGCGTAGTTATATATTAAAGCAATAAAAGTAGTAATATTAGGAATATAAGTTAGAAGTATAAAGTAATCACGCTAGAATTTAATAATATTAGTAATAAACTTCAGGCGTAATATATTTAGGTATAAGAATAGCTCTCCTCATATAACTATAATCTACACGCTCATTTGACCCCTGTTTCTGACCCCTAAGTGCAGATGGGATCCTTGTGTTACATCCTCTAGGCTCCATTGTGTTCTCCCCGAAGTGTCCACCGTCCCCAGCCCAGCCGCAGCGTCCATGTCCCGCTACGTTAGCCCCTCCGTAGGTGCTTGTGCCATCCGACACGGTGCTAAGTCTGTTCCGTCGGTGTCGTCGCTTCAACTTCGGCCACTTCGGTCGAATCTACCGCGTCCAGTTCCAGTTGCATCCCACTCTCTGGGCACCTCGCCTCTTCATTTTGGGTTGTCCCTCTCATTCGCTCGTTATGTCTTGCCGACTCGTGTTCGTCAACTCGATGATCTTATCATAGCGCTGCTGCAGCCTGCAGCAGTGCAGACCCGACGATTGCCCCACAGAAGTCATGTTATGGGTGATAGCCATGTGTCCAGTGACAGTCAGGCTTTGCAACAACTAGGACCGCTCATCGATGCCACGGAAAGGCACTTATCACTTACGTCAGTACCTCAGACGATCCCTCTGAGGCGGATGGGGTCACGTGTCAGATCACGTGTGGAGGTATGTGTGGCTCGTGCACCCCGTTGGTCTCAGAATATCAGTGGGTGTGGCTAGTGCGCACGTAAGGCACGTACCACCCGCCTTCCGAGAGGAGGTCTGAGGTCTGAGATAATTTATCACTCATCTCTTCAGAACACACATTTCTCCCTTATCAGATTTTTTTCTTAATTTTTTTCTTTTATTCTTCTCAAGCCCCTGCTTTCTTACCATTCTGCCGCCATTCCTCGCTCTGCAATTCGCGCCCGCCTCTGGCGTCGCCCTGGAATCCAGCCGCCTGCACATGGCCGCGTCCACTAAGTCGCCGAGCCCAGGTCGGCGGGGCTGGTCAGGCCCCGCCAGTCTGGTCGGGAGGCAAAAGTGACGATGGCTAGAATAGGTGTTGTCGTCGGATGTTAAATCAAGACTCGGGGTTTTTTTTTGGTCACTAGCATATTGGTCCGGTGCGATGGGTCTCACTACAGGGTCTGATATGAGCACGCAAGTCATTGTAAACGCCGTAATTATACCGAGTGGTGGTTCCGATTCGGCTGAGCGGGAGCCTGATCTCTCAAGTCTTGCAACTCACCTGGGATTTTTCTCTTACATAAGTGGTCTCTCCAACGGAGAGTAACCATCTGCTCTCCCTTGTCGAAGTCAAGTATCAAACACGGCACCGGGAGACAAGACATCGGGCGGCGCTCTACCTACTAGGCTTAACCACATTCCCAACTACGATTACTGCAACGTCAGACGCCTTTGTGCTTGGGATGGATAATAGAACGACCCATTAAGCTGCGGTTCGCTGCTTCCATTGAGGCCCCGGACAAGCCTTTTCCCATTCCTTCCTGGGGAAAAAGAAGAAGAAAAGCAGGCTGAATGGTTTTAATGATGTTAATACAAGAGAAGAGGAACACGGTTAATTGCGGCAATCAAGGAAGGTAAGGTAGCTTGAATGGTCAGGCCATCAACTATCTTACGACGCAATTGTAACAGCACCTGCAGCTGCAACGATGAACCTCATCTTGAACATATTGGCATGGCAGTACCAAGAAAGTGTCTTTGCATAACTGTTTGACTACTGTACCGTAACTTGAATAACCTACTAGCTCTTCCAGATCGCAGCTGCAACTGTGGAGTGGAAATGCTCTGGAGTCTGGCCGGGCACTTTTACGGTGCTTTCCTCGGCCGCTCTTTTGGCTCCCGCCGTTAGCCGTGCGGCTGTCGAGGCCACACAGTACAGCCGGCATCCACTCGGCACTCGCAGTACCATTTCTTCTATTCACGCGAGATAAGCCAAGATTCAGCCGCGAGCACGAACCACCTTTTCCATTCTGAATACAGTGACAATAACTGTGCTTGAATCAACCCCCTCGATAAGCCAGTTTCCTCCTTCACTTGGGCTTCTCCACTAATTCGCCGCACATACCGCCGGGCTACCCAAAATCAGCGAACGGCCGGTCCCTCCTCTCCAATTCCCGTCACTCTTGCTACCTTGCCTTACCTTAACTATCTTACGGTACCTTACGGATACTCCATTCCTTACTTCTCTGCCTTGCTGCGAGGATTTCCGTCAGTCGGTTGGTTATTGTTTAGGTAGGTACTTAGGCAGCTCAGTTTGACAATCAGGGCCCCCCTTCTGCTCCCCTCTAGAGCACCAGCGCATCTCACCTCACCATTGCGGTAGAGTCACTCAGACTGGGAGGCCTTTGTACTGCAGCTTTAACCCTCTAAGGTAGGTCCGTTTACACACCACCTACCACTACAACTCCCTACCACCTGTGACCTTACCTCAGGTACCTACCATTACCTCAGAGGAGCCGGTCGACACCCCCGGTCTCTTTTCTCTCATTTGCTGGGGCCCTGCGGCGGCCGGACCGTGTATTGCGTTCTCTTTCACTCCCGCCAACTCGCTCCCTCTTCTTTCTCCCGCAACCTCCCCCAGTTCAATCCTCCTATCCGACTTCAAACATCACGACCATACGTTCCCCGGATCCCTGCCCACCACCATTTTCCGTTGCGTTTCTACTCCGGCACTCAACTTGCGGCCATCGCTCAGACGCTCAAACAGAGATTTCGCATCTCCCATCCTAGGAGAATCCTTGATTTGTGTCCTCGACATTCCAGACGCCGAAAACGCTATAAGCTGTATCGTCTCCGCCGACTTTGCACCCGTTTGTCTGCGAAGCGACTTCCAGTCAATCCGTTCCCACGAGCATCGCTCCTCAAACCCGATTCTACACGCCGATCTCGTCGTCGACCGATTCCCAATGTCCAGCCATGTTTGAGCCACCAACGTTTGGCACCATCGACAACCTGGTTTCCTCGTATGGCTATACACATACCGAATAGAACAGATCCCACCGGTGACCTTATGCCGGGCTTCCTAGGCCTCACTCCTTCTTTCCCTTGGCTGTGCCATCGTCAAGAACAATAGCAGGAATATGGATCCGCCTCACCTGACCGAGTTCGCTTCCGAGCGATACTTCAACAAGCTTGATCAACTCAATCAATCCCGTGATCCTCAGCTCTCTGCGACCCAGCTGCATTCTCCTCACTCGATACCCTCCCAGTCCTCGTCCACCTTTATCCTTCCGCTTCGTACTTCGAAAGCAAATGAGCCTGATCTTGACGCCATTCGGCCCTACGAACCCAAGCGACAAGAGAAGAGCCGTCGCTTCGGCTTGAGATCGAAGACTTCTCTGTTCCACTCCAAATCGACAACTCCACACAGTGAACTCAAAGAGCGGCCTGTAGGCTCCTCGAAATCAAAATCGGCGTTCGTCATGTCCAATTGACTATGGTCAAATTCCGCCTATCTTGATAGTATCACTGACAAAATGCCAGCGTTTCCTTCGATCAATCATTCCTCGCACTGCCCACCGAACTTCAGATTCAAATCATGTCATCATTACCCCTTGCCGACGTCTTGAACCTGCGCCGAGTCTCGAAAATGTGGCACACCCTGGTCACTTTGAATGAGGCGCCCATAGTTCGCTACCATCTCGATCATCAGATTCCAGCATATGCTCTACGACTCTACCCTTCCACAGATCCCACGACAGCAAATTTCCACCACCTATGCGGGATATGGCATCGCTTACATGTGGCAGCGAAGCTGTCATTTCTCATGTGCGAATGGATCACAAAAGAAATCTTCCTGAGAACGACTGAGGCCCAGCGTCAGGAATTTGCCCCCCAGCGAGAGCGAATGCGGCGCCGCCTCATCCCACTACTGTTCACCGTCTTCCATTTTTTCGAGACGCATAGGAAACTGCACTTGCAACACATTATGGTCAACGGACACGGCTTATCGCACGAGCCTTATACCCTAAACCCGATTGAGGTCAAAATCATGAATATGTACGACGACCAAACTTTGCTACGCGTCCATCAAATCTTCCCGCTCGTCATCTCTTCGTTCTGCAGAAGGTTGCGTCCGCCATCGTACGCCGGACGCGTGGAGCGATCATTAAGAGGCTATCTGAAAGAGAAACCTCCCGACGAAGTCCACGTTGCCATCCTATGTATTGGCGGCTTGCGGCAAGTCGAAAGGCTATGGGAGATCAAAGGGTACAACAGCAGGCGTGGAGCGGTTGACGATTGGTATAACGAGGTCGCCAAGGACCCAGTCGAACAAGTAGGGCTTAAACAAAGACGAGGCTTGATGGGTCTGGGCGGGAAGAAATCATCCTTATTGGTCAAGGATTCGTCCAAGTCCATGACGCAAGGTTTAGCACGACACACATCCCGGACACCCCTCGATGACGCAGTTAATCATTCCGACAACTTGATATTCAGTACAAGCTTGGCGGCAGGCATGCCGATGGGCCCCCTGGGACGCGATCACGCTCGTCGCGTACTGAGCGATCTACCAAGCTTGCAGCAAATCTGGCTGACAACAGCCGAGGCTCTAATTATGGACAGGGGTATCGTGGAGCGTACGCAGGATATCAAGCGCAACGCTCAGGTCATGTTGGAACTGATTCGCGACGACGGTATGGAAGAGGAAGACGAGTGGTGGTACGGACGAAATACACCTGAATCAGTACGCCCCCCACTCGAGGCTATAGAGGAGGATCCTATTGAGGGCGGTTGAGAGAACGACGAGACACATGAAGCATTTACTGGCGTTCAGGCTGGCCGGAGGGGACGGCCAATGGAACTTGGAGAGCAGAAAAATGCTCTCCTTTTCCTTTATGTGGGTGTCAATCCAATTTTCTTTGTCGGGGTCTAGCATGGAGAGGAGTGCAAGTATGTGGATAGGGATACCGGCATCATACTGTCTTGATGTTTTGCTTGCTGTATTCGGTCCAGATAAACCTGGTATCTGTTGTTCATTGGCAAGACGTCACAATATCCTTCTTAACAAGCTCGCGCCTACAATATCCCGCTCCATACATTACGTGATAGTATCGTGAGAAAAGAAGATGAGGTCATCGACATCGTGACACATCGGATTACGAACAGCATTCCAGTTGCCTGGGCGGGTAGTGATGAGTGGGATACTTCGATAAACCAAAAACCAAATTTGATAGCTCGGGCATCAGAAAATGGCGCTATCTTGCGCCTCTACTGCCGCCTCATTGGATGATGCATGCGTTCGGCTGTCACGGAGCCATTGAGTGAATGCTCCAAACTGGAGGCTGAGCCGTAAGACGGATTCATAGCCGAGGATGGCCGCTGCATGGAGTTGTCTGTCATCGCGTACGAAGATTGATTCAAGGAGGTAAGGCCGCCTTGGCTTGCAGAGTTAAGACCTGCCATGTCTAGGAATTCCGGGTCCGAATAATCTTGATAAGACATGCTCGAGGAAGGCGTATTATGCACCGGGCGCTGAAATGCTGGCGGCTGATTTTCCACCGAACGCGATGCTGAATTACGGTAGTTGCTGTCGGAAGACGCTGACATAGTCACTTGCGTGCCAAATGATGACTGCTGGGATAGAAGGCTACGGTATGCTCTCTGGCTGCTAGAACCATCGAACGAATTCGCATCGTGCCCCACCGTGGAGGCTATCCTACCACCGCTGGAGTTTGTCATGTGATGATGATTTCCAAGGACATGATTTTGAGAATGACCTTGCTGTCTCGAACCCTGTTGCAGCTGCTGTAACTGCTGCTGCTGTTGCTGGTGAGCTTGTGGCTGGTGGCGATGACGGTTCAGCATTTTTCGTTGGTGCTGTTGCGTCGTTTGCTGAGGCTGCTGCTGTTGTTGTCGCTGTGCTCGCTGCCCGAAAAGACCTTGAGCGGTTCGCGCCTGATTATATATGCCCTGTGATGACCTTCCGGCGAAGTTCATAGGATATGAAGCAGTTGTACTTGGCATGCTGGGCTGGGACTGACTGCCGCCACTGTTTTGACCGAAGTCAGACTGCAGACCAGACACAGCGTGCTGTGAGGTAATATTGCTTTGTTGCGGGGACCGATTGACGGATCTGGCCATCTGATTCCCGGTACCGTGCACAACGCCAGTCTCGTCGGTACTGACAAGATCTGCGCTATAACCCTCTGCCGTCGTCGGCAGTTGCTGTGATGGCTGTAACACAGTTGGAATAGGCACAGCTCGACTATTGCTGGCAGGCTGATCGGCCTGACTGCCTGACACGGATTGCTGCGGCGATTCTTTCGGGACCTTGTGTCTCTTGGCCGACTGCTCCGTCGTGCCATTGCCGGCAATAATAGAACCAGTCTCGGCAGTTGCCTGAGATGGAGGTTGATCCCCAGAACTGGGATCTACCACTTCCTTGGTAGGTATCTTGGAAACATCCTCGCCCGCCATTATTGTGGCAGAACCCTTGCGCTTTCGTTTCGTCCCCTTAGAGCATACGCTTGGAACAGGCTTGACCGCAGTGGAAATGAGTTCTTGCTGGAAAGCTGTTGTGGGCGTTGCGAGCACTGGGTTTCGAGGCAGACTTTGCTGCGGTTGAACAGGTTTAGCTTGAATAACCGTGACTCCATGGTGATGCGTAAAACCGGGTTCCAGAGCTCCAGAGCTCGGACTTTCTCCTTGCTTTTCTGACTGCAGACCAGCTGATACTTCTTGTGACTCGGTTTCGATCGCTTGCGTAAATGCTTTTAGTTCTTTCGGTCGGTTCTTGGACCCCTTTGGACGACCTGGACCCGGTTTACGTTTCTTGTGCACCGGCGTTTCATCCTCAGCAGTCCCCGTCGCTGTAGTGGAGTCTGCGGCATCCACTGGTTTCTGCGCAGTGCCTGATAACGACGTAGCATTCTTGGGCCGGTTCTTGGAGCCTTTCGGTCTTCCTCGCCGCTTCGGAGTTGGCGTTGCAACGAAAGGATGAGAAACACTGCGTCTTGCCTCACCATCTGGAGCACTTGATCCAGCGATTGAGCGGTTTCTGTTAAGTGTAGTAGTAGTGATATCCTGTCTTGTAGTATCTCGGCTGACCTCTAGCACAGCCTCCTCATCATCAATGGGATTGGTTTCATCAACATCTACCCAGCTGTCGTCAATGGGACTCTCTTCAACCGTCCCATCAGCCCCACGACAACTTTCAGGTGCTTGGACTGAGCGGGCCACAAGGGCAAGACGCTTCTTGAGATACTTTTCTTTCTTTCCTTTGGCGTTCTTACTACCTCTTGGACGACCTCGGGAGCGCTTCACTATCGTCGGCTGTCCGCTCAATCCTGGCACCTGACCAAGGGCTGGAAAGATTTCTGCAAGCCAACCCACGAAGAGCGAACCCGGCCCGTTGAATTCAGCGCTGTCCGGAAAAGGCCTGTCGGTCAGCACTTCTGCACCGGGGATGCCTCCGAAGAAAGCCAACGCCTTGCACAGCTGATCTACTACGAGGGCAGGGTGCAAGCTACGTAAAAGCGTCAACAACCGAACCTGTTCAGTCTTGGTCTCAGCGGCGGTGAGAGGTGAAGTTCGGTGGCGGGGTGGTAAAGGCTGTGGTGAGCTCGAGGTTGCCTGCTCACCCGGTCGATGAATGTACTTGCTTCGTTTAATAGGCACGTATCGGTCTGTTTGGGCCATCTTCGCAGCAAGTTGTGTGCCTTCGCTCGTCCTCTTGGCTGCAGCATCTCGTTCCTGAGTCTCATTTGTGGTGGTTAGATCGATATGCATAACGCCAAAGTTTCCCTTTCTAGCATCGGTCTTGCCCTTCAATTTGCTCGGGACCGGATTGCGGACGCGCCCATCTCGGTAGAGCCCTGGAATATCATCTTGTACGGGAGGGCCGGTATGTTGCAATATTCCGAAGCCACGAGTGTCCCCTGCAACTTCTTAGTTAGCGACGGCTTTGCATTCGTAAACGGTCCCAAAGGCCAGCAGAGACCGAAAACAGGAGGGAACAATGAGCAGACGAACCGTTTTGGCCCGCAGAGGCCGGCACTGGAGTTTGCGATGAAAAACCACCCAGGGTAGTGCCATCGCGAGAGTTAGTTGTCGCCGGTTTCGAGGGCTGGGACGATGCTATTTAAGCCATAGTCAGTCGATCCGCTGCTTAACATACACGAGAGGGCGTGGGCGAGCGAACCTGCAGTTGTAGCCATTGATGCGAGCGAGTGCTGTGTTGCTGACTGAGTCTCATCCCAGAACACAAGTGGGCCTAGCCCTAGATGTAGATAAAGAGGCGGTGATGACGATAGCCGAAGTAGATGGCCTGGCGAATATTCCGTATACGCAAAGAAAATGGCAGGTCGCCGCTGAAGTCGAACTGTGAATACGCGTTCGTGCTATTGATGGGATCGAAGAGCATCACGCAGCCCGGCAGGTGCTACTGATAAGATTCAAGGTCGTATGGGGCTCTGTTGAATCAGCTCTTCCGTGTATCTGCAAAAAACACGGGATCATCATCGTACGTTATCGGAGGAAGCAACTAAAATCGTTTCGACGTTATTGCAGGTTACGCCGCTGTTGACAACTCGACGTGTTTTGGAGGCGGCCCAGATAATCAACGGCGCGACGTACAACAGCGAAGCCCGAATTGAAAGCCCAGCCTAGAGGGCAGAAGAGACAAAAAAACGACAAGCAGCCGTGACTGGCAGGCGGCGGTCGACACGAAGCTGGCCTGTCTGGCCGGTGCTAATGGCAGCGGTCGAAAGTGGATGGTTACGTAAGAAGCATTACTGGTGCCTGTCTGGATTCGCGCTAGTAGGTCCAAGGGTGTACCGTAAAATCTTGTCAAACTCGGATACCGGTCCCCTGCTCACCCCACCTCCCTATTCCAACCAAAACACTACTGCGGTACCATGCCAAAGTAAATGCACCCTGTCAGGTATCTGTGGGCTGCACCCAACTCGACGACCACACCCCCAACTAACCCTGATTAGGACAGCGCTAGACCTAAAACGGAAATTATTACTCTCACCGCCTCGGCCATCTTTTTTTGCTAACCGCCCTCAAGGTTACGAACTATTCTGCCCTCTTCGCCACCCTCTCATTAACTTCGACTTTTATAACTATTTATACTAAACCTACCCTTTTTTTACTAATACTGCTGCTATAAGTTGCTAGAAGAGCTACTATATAAAGTAATTAACTAAAGCCTAATACTAATAGGTTTATATACTCTACTTTAATATCTATATAAGTAGAGTAGAGATTGCGTGAGTTACTAGCTTTATGAAAGGCTAGGTATGCGTTACCTGTGCTACTAAGGCTGCTAAGCCTGCCTCTCGCAGTAGCCGCCCTAGGGCTATAACCTCCAAATAAGAGAAATAGTTAGTTAAGTATATTATCTCCTCTAAAAAGAGCTGCAGAGCCACTTTTTATAGTTCGCTATCATTCTTTTTAATATAGTTTTTAATATATATACTATGTAGGCAGCCCTATATTGCCTAAGCTTTTATAAATATATTGCTTGCCATAAGCTCTCTATTACTAAAACTAATACACCTCCTCCGGGATTTCAAATATTGGCGCGTGAATTGCCCCACGACACTATACCCAAAAGTCATAAGATTAGCGCAGTACTAGTACTTTTGAATAGGCATATTTTATATAGTATATTTAGGAGCTAATACTGCTGCTACCTAATTTAATGACTAGGTGTAATCGGCGGACTATTAAGTGAGCTAGCTCTTTTAACTATTCCTGTGAGATTGAGTGCTATGCAGCCTAAATTGCTGCGTATAACTCTGACTGCCTAAGATTTTATATATCGAAGTTGTTGTCTTGAGGGTAGGGTTAATAGCGACGTTGTGGTTAGTGAAGTTACTATATTGGTGGTGGTAGTAGTGGTAGTAAAAAACCCCCTCCTTTTTTGGCGTTAGTAGGAAAGTGTTGGCCTTTATTTCGGAAGTCACTTTCCTTAGAATCCCTTATAAATTGGGCGAAGATAATATAGTTGTCACTTCTATAAAAAAACTGGTTATTGGAGTGGGGACTAGTGGGGCAATTCACGCGCTAACATTTGAAATCCCGGAGGAGTTGTAGATATAAACGCCTCGCCTAGGCTCTTAAGTATATTAACTAGACTATTAACTAGTAGCACTAGATTCTATAGACTAATAAAACCTAGACTACTAGTAGCTACTATAGGAAATAGTATATTACCTATAGGGCTAGCAAAGAGTAAGATCCTTCGTATATTATTAAGAATTATATTAAAAAGGGAGGCTAGATATTCTAGGGATATTTCTATAGGTACTATAAAGGCCTGAGAGTCTTCTAGGAGAAAGCTTAGGGTACTATTAATACCAACTCCTACTAATAATATATTATCCCTATTATTAATAAGTAGCTTTATTAATACTATTAACTATATAGTAAGGACCTTATTTCTATATAAGATAGCGCCCTAGGTTACTCTGCCCGCTCTATATAAGAAGATCCCCTTACTAGAGGGGTTAGATTAATTAACTAGCTACCCTTCTCGCCTAAGCTTAACCCTATTAAGTCCTATTAAAACTAGATAAAGAATTATATTAAGGATACCTATAGCTTAGTTGAAAAGCCTAGTTATCCCGAACTTAAATAATAAGTTAAGGAGGTATAGGATACCCTACTAGAAAAATACCTTAAAGAGCTTATCCATAGTATGCCAGCGCGTTATTAAGTAGTTATCAATACCAATAGTACATATATAAAGTACTAACATAGTAATATAAATTATCTATTTTCAATATTAGCCCGTTTTTCTGCTAAATTCCCTGGGTTTTTCTGTTATTATAGCTTCAAATTTCATTAGTTAGTGTCCCTTTGCTATATCCCCTGCTTATAGAGAAGTATACGCCCAGGGAGTTAAAATTACCTATTACACTATAGTACTATTTGAAGCCGCTGAACAAGGAGTAGTGATATTTAGGTCCCCCCTATTTAGTATTAGGCACCTATTTAAGCCTATTTAAGCAGGTCTCGCGCTACTACTGCTATACTTCAAAGTTGTGCCCATCCTGCGGGTTACCACATAGTTATATAGCGGATTGTTGCCTATAGTAATAGTGCTGCGCGGGCTTATATTAATAAAACTTATATTGTACTTTAATATCAACTTTATATTTGTAAGGAACAATGGTTGGGTGCACCTCGCACGGCCGCACCGTCGGCGAAACGCCAGCGAATCCAGCAGCCAGTGAACACACAAACGGGAAAATCCTATCACATACGAGAGGTTAGACCTTAAGCAATAGTCTAATACAGCAACAAATACCTACATTCTAACATTCTAACCTTTCCTAGTTAAGGCCTATAGCTATACTCTCACAATTCTATTACTTCTACCTCAATTCAAGTAACCAGCGCCAGTTAGGATATTAGGAACGAATCAGCAACAGCTTACTGATTAGCAGCTAAGTTCAGCCCTAACAAACTACAAACTAGGCATACTAATTTCAACCAATAGAGACTAGGCCAACACAACCCTAATTATTTGCTAAGTCTTGAGATATAGGAGAGCTAGCGCGATAATTACACTAATAGAATAAATAACCTTAATAATACTATTATTAGGGAAATAGGGAATAGGGGTTATACTAGGTTCTAGCTAACGCTAGACTAAAGAAGCTAACTATTACTTAGTAAATAAATAATAAGTATTAGCTAATAAAGCACCCCACTAGAATCTATACCTAAGGGCATTATTCCCGGGATTTTCAGCTAAGTAATAATACTATTATAGAAATAGCAGGAAAGTTACCTAGAATAGATATATCTATAGTAGTAGCAGCATGAGGAGCAGACCGCAATACTACTACGGGAGCTCACTAAGTACCTAATAGAGAAGTACTTCCAGAAGGAATATAAAAAGCTACCTTTATATAACTATTACACTTTAGGTAAAAATACTACTATAAACTAAGTCAATAACTAGATTTAGGCTATTGAGGAGGGAAACTAACTATACCCTATAATATACTAGAGTAGTAAGTCTAATAAGCCCTTATAAAGATAAGCCCTTCGCTATAGACTAAGTAGTAAAACTATAGGGATAGATTAGAAAGAGACATAACCTAAGCTAACTACTTAGTATTTACTTATTATAAGTATATTAAACCCAAGCTTTAGGAGCGGAGGTACTACAAGAAGCTAGATACTATATATTAGAAAGAGATATAGTCCCCAATAGAGTTCTTTACTAAATAGTTAGTAATATATCATAACTTAAGTATAATAGATACTAAAGATAATAAGGCTAAAGCCTATATATTATACTTTTGACTACTACTATTCCTATATAGGGAGCTAGAATATTAGAAGGTTAAGGTATTAAGACTAAGAAATATAGCTACTAAAGCAGAGCGCCTATAGGATATACGTTACTAATAAGGCGCTAAGTCTTTGCAGAGCGAGAGCAAGAAGAGACAAATAAATAAGAAGCCTGCTATAAGGCCCGCACCTGAAGCGAGAACGGGATAGAAGATAAGTTAGCAGGGCTAGAGGCATAGAACCTCACTAGAATCACATAGCCTACTACCTTACTAACCCTTTAGCAACATACCTTAGGGGCCTAGCTATAGTTTTAGTACGCCTAAGGGTCTAGCAGACACCTCCATAGTATATTTTAGCTATAATAAGAAGGGATATAAGTGGAGAGACTATCCTAAAGTAAACGTAAGGCATAAAGTAAATATAATACTAGTAGGGCACTAACTATCTACTAATAAGGCGAGGATTAGTATATTCTAAACTATATCGAAGGTTAAGGAACTTAACTTATTAGAAAATAAGTAGGCTAGGGGCTTATTCTAATAACCCCTACGCTAGATTCCAAACTAGAAGTTCTTCTAATAGAAGATACTACTAGAGGATAGGCGCTTATTCTCTAAAACCTTACTAAATAAGAAGTTATTATAAATATAACTCCTATTCCTGAATTAATATTATTAGTAGTTAACTAATATAATCCCTCCAGCTAAAACCCGCAGAGGCTATAGCCCCTATTTTAGAAGAGTTTAATAGATTAGCTACAGTAGTAGCTCTAAAGACATACTAGCTAACCTTCTTTCTAATAGACTTAAGGGGGAGGCTAAAAAAGATTAAATAACTATTTATTAAGGCTTACTAACTAGAGAGAGCTAGAGACCTCCTCCTATTACAATAGTCTATAGGCTGGGAAGGTATTATAATTAATACCTAGATAAATATATAGGAATATAAGTAGATTAGTATTATAGAGCTATTAGTATTTATATAAGAGGTTATTCAAAATAGCCAGAAGGCTTATATATTATATATCTTAGGGAATACATCCCCCTCTAAGCTAGCTATAGAAGCTCTAGGCGAGGAGGACTCCCTAGATATAGATAGAGTACTACCTCCTAAATTAGAAAGCAAATATATAACATTTAATAAGCAGGCAGCAAAAGAATTTCTATTCCTATAGGGCGCAAAATACTCTATTAATCTAGTTAAGGGGAAAAAACCCCTATATAGTCCACTCTACCTACTAAATAAGAAGCAACTTAAAGAGCTTTATTAATACCTTACTAATAAATAGGCAGTAGAGAGAATCTAGGCTTTAATAAGCAAAGCGGGAGCCCTAATACTATTTGTTCTAAAGAAGGACGGGACCCTATACCTTTACATAAACTATAGGGGCCTCAATAGGATTATAATTAAGAACTAATATCTCTTGCTACTTATTAGCAAGCTATTAAATAGGCTTTAGGGAGCGAAGTAGGTTTTAAAGATTAATATTAGGGATACCTACTACTATATTTATATTAAGCCGTCCGATTAGGCCGTCCGATTAGTAGAAGATAGCCTTTAGGATATAATATAGCTACTTTAAGTATATAGTTATACTATTTAGACTTATAAATACCCCAGCTATCTTCTAGGCATATATTTACTAAGCGCTTACTAAACTACTAGATACCTATTTTATTACGTATATAGATAATATTATAGTCTACTTATTATTAAGGGAATAGCATATAGAGAACCTTTGCTAAGTGCTTAGTAGGCTTTACTAATAAGGACTCTATATTAAGCTAAGTAAATATAGTTTCTATTAGTAGCAAGTAGAATTCCTAGGGTATACTATTATACTAGAGGGTATAGCTATAGAAGAGTCTCATATCCAAGCTATCACTAAGTAGAAGCTGCTAAAGATATATAGGGAGATTCAGGTCTTCCTAAGATTTTATAACTTCTACTACAAGTTTATTACAGGCTATTTAGGCATAGTAGCCCTAATAACCTCCCTATTAAAAGGTAGTAAGAATAGCAAGAAGACTAACAAATTTATCTAGCTAGAAGAGGCGCAGAAGGTATTTAAGCAGCTATAAGCCACCTTCTACTCTAAAAATATTCTCCAATATTAGGACCCCATTTAAGAAATAAGGGTTAAGACAGACGCCTCTACCAAGGCTATTTCTAATACTCTATTGCAGTATATTAATAGCTAGTAGTAACTAGTTGCCTACTACTTATAGAAACTTAGCAATACTAAGTAGAGATAGGGCGCGGGATAATAGGAACTCCTTATTATTATAAAACGCCTCAATTATTAGGCTTACTATCTATAGAGTATATTAAAGAAGTTTATAGTCCTAACAAACTACTAGGCACTTAAGGGCGTTATTAGCGCCTTAGTGTGGGACCTTTAGGGAAGGCTTACTAAATAGATATATAAGCTCTTAGTATTTAACTTTAATCTAGAGCATAAGTCTAGAGTAATTAACCTAGCGGATAGTCTATCTAGGAGGCTAGATTATATAGAGGGGGAGGTGAAATATAATAATATCCTCCTAATATTAGTAAAGAAGCTAGGACTTATTAGAGACCTTCTAGCAGACCTTCAGAAAAGCATTTTAGGACTGGAAGGCTATACTATAACCTCTAAAGTATTTATTAATACTATAAGGGCTATTATATATAGCCCCATCTAGAGAGATAGCTCCTAGAGCGGAGACGCCTCAGTCTCTAGTTAGCGCTACGCTCTATAGCGCGCTAACAATACTATAACTATCGCAGCTATAATAACCTAATGCTAAAGCATAAGAGCTATTATAAAGAACGCTTAGTAAGGGGTTACTAACTAAGAGGACTTATCTAGAGCTAGGGTTACTATAGCGTAATTATATTTCACGCGACGTTATAAGGGAGCTTATAATAGGCGAAACGGCATAGAGCTAACAACCCTCTAAGCAAATAGAAGATCTTATCTGCAGACTGCAGGCTAACAACTTATACTACTAAATACAAGCGGAGAGAGTTTAGCAGCTAGCTAGCAATTATAGAGGCTATATAATTAATAACTATAGAACCTTATTTTATAAGGGGAGGTTAGAGATACTATGGGAGGAATTACTTAGATATAAGATCCTTTACTAATATTATAATAATAGTAGGGCGAGCTATATAGGTACCTAAAAGACTATTAACTTAATTTTAAGGAAGTTCTATTAGCTAAATTTAGCTATAGATGTTCATAACTATATTATAAGCTACTAAATATACTAAGGGATTAGGGTCCTAAGGCATAAGCCTTATGGGAAATTAGAGCTATTATTCTTCCTAGTATATCTATTTTAGAAGATTAGCCTAGACTTTATTATTAGGTTGCTACTAAGCTATTAGTATAGAGGTAGGAAGTATAATATAATCCTTATTATTATTTATTAAATAACTAAGTTTGCTATATTTGTTCTAATAATAAAGTGGATAATAGCTACTAAGTTAGTGTAGATCTCCTATAAGCGAGTTGAATGCTGTTTTAGCACTCTAGAGGGCATTATTAGTAACTGGGATAAACTCCTTACTAGCTATTTATAGGAAGAGTTTATATATATAAGGGCAATAAAGCGTCGCCTTTCTATAGCATATTATCCTCAGACTAATAGTCAGACTAAGCGGACGCATTAGATACTAGAGAAATACCTATAGGCATATATTAGCAACTTACTATTAGAATAAGTAGTATAACTACTAGAGGCTAATTTATATATAATAATAGTTACTATAGTACTATTAACTACTTACTAATAGAAGCCCTATATAGGTACTACCTGCTTTATATAGAATATATACTTCTAGTAAATAAGGTTATAGTATAAGGCGTGCGCAAGCATATTAAATACCTTGCGACCCTTTGGTAAAGGGCCTAAGAGTACTAGTAGCAAGCTATAGAGGCATAAGCTAAGTACTATAATGCGCGGCACTAGGAGAAGATATATTATTAGGGATAGGTTATCAGACGATTAATAAAGAACTTCAGGTTTAAGAATAAGAAACTAGCGCCTAGGTTTATTTAGGTTACTATTATAGAGCTAGTCAGCAAATAAGTATATGGAGTCTACTTACCTAAATAGTACTATAGAATATATAACGTCTTCTCTATTACCCTACTAGAGCTATAGGATAATTACTAAAGTAATAGTAAAAGCTTACTAATATACCTAGAGCTTAAGAATAAGCTAGAGGAGTGGGAGATAGAGGAGATTATTATATAGTAAGGGTCTAGCGATAAGGTACAGTACCTTATGAAATAGGTAGGGTAGCCTATAAAGTATAATATATAGGAGCCTATAGAGAACTTAGCGAACGCGCAGGAGGCGGTTTGAAAGTTTAATAGATAAGTGAAGAAAGCCTATGGGAAGTGGGATAATTAGCTAAGTGTGGCGATATATTGCTAATAGTTAGGCGAAAGGATATAGTAATAGATATAAAGTTTAGTATAATAATAGTTTAATTAGTAGAGAAGTATTACTAATATAGTAGTAAGAAGTAAAAGGGTATTATCCTATAAAAAAAAGGAAAAAGAACTAACTACCCGCATAGTCATTCAATTACTATTATAACTGCTATAAGGGGTATAATTGCTATAAGGGGTATAACTGCTATAAGGGGTATAACTGCTATAAGGAGTATAAGGACTATAAGAATTATAACTACTATAAGAACTATAACTACAATAGCTACTACTTAGCGAACTATTATTATTGCCTCCCTAGCTACTACTAGCACTACTGTTAGCGGATGATATGCTGATGTATTGGGTTGATGTTACTAAGTGAGGCCTGCGCAGGAGTGCGCGCAGGTGGACTATATACATGGCTAGGCGGTGACTAACGGCAGTATCTACCCATGGCAGTACATGGGATACCTACATACGTACAGTATGGTGACAACTACTTATACTACTACTACTAGTATTAGCTACTTTACTACTACTACTAGTAGGCTAACTACTAGCTAACTTATTACTAGAGGAGCTATTGGGGATAGTAATAGCGCTCTTAGCCTTCTTACTGCTCTTATTCTTATCTACTAACTTATTGCTGCCTAGCTGCCTATGCTTCTTAGTAGGAGAATAAAAGTGGGAGGCATAAGAGATAGAATAGGCCCTAGTAATAGGGATATGGCAGGAGGGGATATTATTTAATAAAAATATAGTGAGGCGACCCTAAAGCTTATTGCTAAAAGTAGAGAAAGAATTAATATTATACTTATAAGTAAGTATTAGAACTAGAACTATTAATAGGTTAGCAACTAGTTAGTTAATCTCATTAGTAAGATATATAGCAGGGGTATTATTATAAATATAGGGCGACTAAGTAGTATTTAGTTACTAGAGAATATTAGCGCTATTATAAAGGGTTCTAACCTATAGCTTATTAGTAGGGAGTAATTAGTATAAAGAGGGCAAATAGTAATATATATAAACTAGGACATCTAGAGTAAGATACTTATAGATAGAGGCAAGCTCCTAGAGCTATAGCTGCTCTATATTCTAAGAGCTGCTACTAGTAGTAGGATTATAAATAAGTTTACCAATCTTCTTCTATACTACTAAATAGTTAGTAAGCGCCTAGAGAATATAAAAATAATAGAGAGGGGTTAATATACTCTCACTCTCCTAGATCTAGAACTAGTAGAATATACCCTTGGTTATTTAGGTAGCACCCTAAAGCTCCTAAGGGACCTATTAAGCATTAAGATATACTAAATAAATAGTAACTAGTTAGTAACTTATAGCATAATACTTCTTCTTATTATAGTTATAGTAAATATACTTCTATATATGCTCACCGCATATATAGCGAAGGTTAATACTATTAAGATATATCTTAGTTAGATAGCTAAAGTAGGGGCAGCTATTATTAGCCTCACTAGTAAGGTTACCTAAGAGATTCTCAGGCTTATATAGATACTTCGCGAGAATTACGCCTATATAAGCAATATAAGATATTATAGTAATTAGTTAGCAGAAGTCTAGGGAGCGAAAAGGGAGAAGTAAGTAAAAATAGAGAGAAAAAAAGATTAAACTCTATTATATAGCAATAAGTTATAGAGAAGGCGCTAAAAAAGAAGAGAAGCCAGTTAAAAATTCATAAATAAGAAGAAATTTCACTAGGTTAGAGACCTCAAAAAGAAGAGACCCTTTTATACTTAGGGTTACAGGGCAACAAAGATTAATAATTACTAGATACATACCAGCAAATAGTTACATAATAATTAGCAACTAATTACAAATTGCAATAAAGGGAATTTAAAAAATAGCTGCAGTATAACAACCAAAAATACATCATTCGCTAGAGTTATCTAAGTCCAGCGAAAAAAACAGCAAAGAACAAACAGCAGCCAACAAGGCTAAATGCTGCCACCCGCCGCTATCATATCGCCCTGCGGTCGGCGAGATAGGCTGCAGCGCTAGGTGCTACAATACCCCACTTTCTTTTCTTTAACGCCTTGGGGACTAAGGCTTTAGAGAGGGGGATAATTATAAGGAATAATAGTTCGGTGCACCTCATACGGCCGCACTGTTAGCGAAACGCCAGCAAATCGGCGGCCAGTAAACACACAAACGGGAAAATCCTGTCACGTACGAGAGTTTAGACCTTAAGCAATAGTCTAATACATCAACGAATACCTACGTTCTAACATTCTAACCTTTCCTGGTTAAGGCCTATAGCCATACTCTCACAATTCTTTTCCCACCCAAAAAACAGCTACCTAGCATTCAATAATAATATCTACTATCTCTCTATAAGACTCCACTATTAATAGCCTCCTTTAAAAGGTTTATAAGTATAAATACGGCCTTAGTTATAGAGTTAATAAAACGCAGTTAGAAAAAAACGTATGCAGAGCTATTACTTAGTAGGATCTTATATGTAATTGTGGTAGCTATAAAGAGAACTTAGTTATAAGGAATTAAGACGTAAAGATATATAAATTAGGCTGCCTGTAGTAAGGGAGAATTTATAACAGTATAGAGACTAATAGGCTTAGTTTCGCAGATAAATTAAAACAATAAATAACGCGTTGCATTATTCTTGTTGCATAATAATTGATTAGTGTAGCCCACACCTGAAAACGCATTTGTGCCGAAGGTGGGCCGAAACTAACTCAAATAGGCTTAAGTAGATGCTGAATACTAGGAAAGAACACGTGGGTTAGCGCCCACATATAGCTAGGAAAGCTGTGATTATGTAAGCCTATATGCGTATATATACGCGCGCATCTAGCACTCAGGATATTCAGCAGACTTTATTATCTATTATTAATCTTAATACTATTATTATCTATTATACCTTAACAATCCTATATATGTTTTTTATAATATCTCTTTTATTTTAAGCCTAATTCTTTCTATTCTTTCTGATTAGATCTGCGAATTACTACGCGTATCTTTTGAGCCTATTTTCATTATTCCTATCCTTTTGTGGGTGGTGTTGTGCTGTTTGCTATCTTTGTAATCCCCATTGGGCTCCTGCTCTTCCTAATATTAAATAGGGGGGACCTGAAAACTGCTACTTCTGAATGAGGCCTTACCCTCTATATGCCCCCTGCTAACCCCCTGATGACATCCTGAAGAGCCTAAAAGACGCCTCCGCACCTACTTACTGATGGCTAATTGGTCGAGAGAGATAGGGGAACCGGTATCCGAGTTTCATTAGATTTTACAGTAATCTTGACCCCAGTACTAGCACTAGTACTAGAGATATCTAGTATCAGCACGTTCCTTAATATAATAGAAAGCTTAACAAAGCCTCTTTTTTTTATAGTTAGTCTTTTAATGTATTAGTTTATTACTAGTAGTAAGATAGTACTCTAATAAAAACTTTAAAATAAAGTTATATAAAAGATACTTCTATATTCTTCTTCTCTAGTATTAGTATTTAAGAATTCTGTTATTTAATTTCTTTTAATCATAAAGAAAGTCTAAAATATAAAGAGAGGAGCTTTGAATTAACTCTATATATTTAAACTCTAATACTAGGAGGAATAAAGGTTTTAAAAACTACAACGTATTAAAATTATATACTACTATCGTTATAAGAAGTGATAAACTATGAAAGAATTTTCTAGACTATATAATAACTATAACTCTAGTAATTTTACTTTATAAAACTTATAGTTTAATTATACAGTATATAAAACTAAAGATAAATTATATATTAAATCTATATATATATATAGTTATATACTACATCTAAAGTATAATTAGTATATATAATGTATTATTTATAAGTATACTTAACTCTAAACGTAGTTTATATTATATATTAATATGCTTACAAAATATATAGACTAGGTTTAAAGATCTAAATTTAATGCTTGAATATTTTGAAAGAATATACTAAATACTATATACACATTATAATTATATTAAATAGTAGTATAATACGTCTATAATCTTACTAAAGTTTATAGTTTTACTAGTTTACTTATAGATTATACCTATTATAGTAATATTTACTATACTTTATGCTCTATAGTTTATAGTTATGATTTATTATTAATACCTTAAAAATAATAAATATAGTATTATTAAATATAGTAAGAATACTAACTTAGTAGTAAAAAGAGTACTTTTTCTATAAATTTAGAATTATATAAAGGATATAGGTTATCTAAAGGAGTTACTTTTGCTAATAAATCACAAGTACTAGTGCTATCACTAGAGATAATATTATTACTGAGACACTACTTTTCTTTCTAACCGGGCTATTATGCTTTAGATATAGAGTACCTTAAACTAAATACTAGTAGGACCTAGCTATAACGCTTAGAGTAGTGTGCCGCAGCGATGCAATACCCAAATATGCTATGCAGCTATTTATACATAAAAGATCCGCTGTTCCGCGTACTTTATACTAGAATGCGCTATATATTCACTTATATAGGCTGGTTATTAGAGTTAATCTCTTATAGTTACCTCTCTTTCTACGCTACTTAGTCTCTCAAGCGCATACTAAGACAAAATAGATAAGTATATATAAACCCCGAGGTCTATATAACTAATATCGCTATATACGCCTCTCTAAGCCTAATATAGAATCATGCTAGTATATAGCCTAAGCTCACGCAGTATATACGCTACACGCTATACTACTTACTACTTCTCCGCTATTAATACGCTATAGTATAGCAAGTGGAGTTAAAACTCTAAACCTCTACTTACATAGCTAAAAGAGCTAAATCTAGAAGACCCACGAAGTGCGCGGAAAATTATAACGCTTTAAGTAGTATGCCGCAGCGATATAATAACTAATTACGCTGTATAGCTATAAATCCTCTATTTCACGCACTTCGTGCCGGAATGCACCACACATACGCTTATATAGGCTGGTCGCCACAAATTGCTCTCTTACACTAGCGCAGAAGTTGAATAGGAGGAGGCAGGCGACACCTCAGCCTATCTGCAAAGGGCTGGACCTGAGTCTGTGCGACAAGAGGTAGCGTAATACTGTTTATTTGAAGCTAAAGAGAAAAAGAAAGAGTTTTCCGCTTTAGTAAGGTTATTTTAGGTTTATGAGTAGCTACTAGGTGGGCCCTAAGAGCGGTAAGTCTAGATAGAAGCCTAGATAGTTCTGCTAGGTGTATCCTATAATACTATTTCCTCCTCTGGCTAGGGGCCCTCTAGGTATAAGCTAGGTTGCTATTATTAGCTATAATTAGCTTATATCTCTCTTTATACTTGCTTGCTGCTTTAGTCCCTATAATAGCCTCTACTAGCTCCTAAGTGGGCTTTATATACTCTTCTTACTTAACTAATACCTCGCGCTACTGCCCCCTTCTTATAACTCTCTATTATGGTATATAGACCTCCTTTATATGCTATTTAAATTTACTATTATTAGTAATAATTACTAGTAGCTATAAGTCTATCTATAGCTAAGTAGATAGGGGGTTCTCTAGTGCCCTCTAGAGAAGATTAATATAGAACCTTAGGTACATATTCTCTAGGATATTTAGTTCTATAATATAGAAGCTTAATATACTTATAACTATATATTTATAGTATAGCTATAAGAGTTTCTTATTAGGCCTAAGGTTCTTATAGTTTGCTATTAATAACTAGACCTTATTACTTATTTAATACCTCTTTACGAGGGATCTATACTTATTTATATTTTCCTTATTTATTACTAAGTTATTATTATACTAGTTTAAATAAAGTTTATTGCGTTCTTAAGTCTATTTATTAGGAGAGTAGCTACTATTTTCTTAATAATAGGTATATTGAGTTCTTTATATAGAGTTAGTATAGTATCTATACTCTAGGAAGAATGGGAAGAGTCTACTTATACTACTAACTCTATTTCTAAGCGCTAGTTAGGTAGTAGGGAGTAGTTTTCTCTAGTTATTTTATACTTATATTATATATACTTATAAGATAGCCTAGATCTCTTAGTTCTAACTCTCTATTCTACCATTAGTCTATAAATAATATATTATATTTAGTAATTAGGTTACTCTAATAAGGTAGTAGAACTTAGCTGAAAAGCAGCTTACTTAGTTAATCCCCTAGTTACTAATAATACTATATAGGAACCTATAGCAGTAGAAGTAGTAGGTTAGGAATTATCTAGTATAAGCTTCTACCTCTATTATTTCTATCTCTTTAAGAACTATAGACTTATTAAGCTAGTTTGCTATTATTTATAGATATTAATTATTATTTTTAGTAGGTAGTAAGTTTAAAATAAAGTCTATAGAGATGTTGGAATATAATTAATTAGGTACCAATAGGGGCTTAAAGAACCCCTCCTTTACTTACTTCTAAATATATATCTCTCTATATATATTATAGTTCTATATAAACCTATATATAATTTATAATTAATCTAGATAATTGAACTACTAGCTTATTATCTTAAGTATACTATTACAGCTTAATTAAGTAGTTATATGCAAATTATAGCTCTATAAAATAACTGTTATATGGAGTTCTTCTAAGGGGTTATTATGCTGCTCTCTATTAAGTACTTATAGCCTCCTCTAGAATACTAGCCTTCTAATGTTATCAATATTATACTTATTATGCTAAACCTTTACTCTAATATCTAGTAGGAAGCTATATAGCTATTAAGTAACTATATTATACGCTACTCTATAATTAATATTATTCCTTACTATCTCTTATTATAGTACCTATAGCTCTAGGTCTCTAGAGAAGACTATAATATCTAAGATATCCAAGTAGCTTGCCTAGTTCCTCTTTATGAAGGAGCTAATAATTAGGTCCTTATAAGGTTAAGTATAGTTAGGTATTAGTTATAGAACCCTCTCTTACTTCTATTTATTATTTTACTTTTAGAATATTTCTTACTCTCTTTAAGAGAGGATATTTTCTGTAAGAGAGGATATTAGGGGCTATTACTTCTCTATTAGGGCAGTACTTAATATAGAAGTTATATTAAAATAGCTTCTCTACTTATCTACTTTAATATTCTATAAGAGTTACTTCTTCATAAAGTATTTAAGCTTCTAGTAGTCTATTAGTACCTTAAAGGTAGAGATACTATATAGCTTTACTCTCTATACCTAGAGATAAAATAGTACTATTAGAAGCTCCTTATTATAAATAAAGTAGTTAAATTCTACTAATAATAGCTTCTTTAAGTGAAACATAACTAGGCGCTAGGTGCTCTCTAGGTTGGCTTAAGAGAGTACTCCTCTAAAAGCAAACCTAGAGTAATTAGTCTTAATTACTATCTTATTCTCTAGGTTAAACTAGTAGAGAATTAGTTAGATTTAGAATAGCTCCTTAAGCTTCTTAAATACTCTATTCTAATTCCTCCTCTAATAGAATACTATATTCTTCTTAATAAGTTATATTACTAGCTTAATAATCTCTTCATAGCTAGATATAAATATACTATGGGAATTAGTAAACTTTAGGAAGCTTTAGACCTCTTTAGGAAAGATAGAGAGTAACTGATTAGTAATGACTTAGAGCTTCTTAGAAATATAAGAGAAGCTTTTCTTTATTATTATTATAACCCCTATATATTTAACTCTTTTAATTAAATACTTATAATTAGTGGAATTAAGGTTGAGTTTAGTTACTACTAGCTTCTAGAGAACCTTCTAAACCTTCTTCTTATAGTCCTCTTTCATTCTATTTAAGTAAATTAGTATATTACTTATATACGCAGTAATAAAACTATTAAGGACGTTTTATAGTATGCTATTAATATATTATTAAGAGCTAGTAGTAGTGCTAATTAAGCTAAAGTGGTATATTATCCACTTGAATAAGCTATACTAAGTGCGAAATACTATTCTCTTCTAGCGCTCCTCTATAATCTTTAGCTTATAGAAAGTAGCTACTTTATCTAACTTTATATATTATTCAGCTATACTAACTTAGTATAATATTTTAGAGATTAATAAGAGGTGTTATTAGTCCTTTTTAGTAATAGGATTTAGTGCTCTATTGTTAATATAGAAAAAAATACTCCCGCTTAGCCTTTTTATTAACAATACTAGAGGTTTAGTTAGTAAGCTACTAGCTTAAATAAACCCCTTATCTAATAGGTTCTATAGAGTATTTTTTAGTAATAGTAGCTCCTCTTGCGATATATTGTGAAGGGGTTCCTAAGGGAGTAGTAGCTCCCTTTTATTTAGAGTAGAGATAAGTTAATAAGGTAGTCTACCTTAAGCTAGCTAGAGGGAAGTAGGTAGGCTTTATTAGGGCTAAATAAGCTAGGAAACCTCTCTAGGATCTAGGCTAATACTCTATATTATTAGTTCTCTTTTAGCTTTAGGTTTAGGGCTTTCTTAATATCTACTAGGCTAACTACTTAAATCTATGCCTCTATAGTGCCTCCCTAGTACTTATTCCGCCTCCTTGCTAGGTATTAATAAATTATAGATAATAGCGATATATCTAGGAGTCCTATAGCTCTGATCTCTTTTATAAGGAGTAATTCTTCCTCCTCCTTTAGGTATAGCTAAATATAGCTCTAGCTATAGTATATCTAGTAGGCTGCTATACTATATATAATCTTATTCTGCTCTATTTATAGCTAATCTAGTAGGATATCTAGGTTGAGGCCTTCTACTATATATATAAATATATACTAGATATAGCTATTAGTCTCTAAATTAAAGGCTATAATACCTAGGGTATTACTTAGTAATAAGCTACTAAGAGTAACTCCCTTATAGATTAGCGTTTCTTTTTAATATATAGAAAGTAGAGTTATTAAGCTAGAGACTAGCTAACTATTATATAGATATTACTACTAGTATTAATTAGAGTATAGAATAAGTATTCTCTACTAACTCTAACTTATATAATAGTAGGTTTACTATTTATTAGCTACTTTATTTCATATTATTTCTAATTTAATATCTCCTCTTTAGTAGGCTCTAGGGCTGACTTTTGCTCTAGAGTTAGTGTTTTCCTAACTCATTATTATTCTTAGAGGAGTATATCTCTACTTAGTAGTTTTTCTCCTCCTCTTAGCTAGTAAATAACTTTTAGGGCCCTAATCTTAGTAACTTTTAGTAGCTAATTATTCTTTATAGGGCAGCGCTATATAATATAGCTCTTAATCCTATGGGTATAATAGATATAGATATCCTTAGGGTGAGCGTTCTTATCCTTTTACTATTAGAAATATACTAGATAGGTATTAGTATCACTTAGTAATACTAGTAGTATATACATACGCAGTAAAGAGTTACGGGTTAAAATAATAGTATTGAAAAAGTCTAAGTTGCATATTAGTAAGTAAGCAGGAGGGCGATAGTAGTATAGATAGGAGGCTAATGCACCACATTTCGCCACACCGCCCGGGCTATTCTACCAAGCCACCTACGCCTACACCAATACGCCCAATATCTCAATACTAGCAGTCTTTTACTTTCTACTATTATATACCAAAATTCCCTACTAAAGTAGTATTTTCAAAACAATAAAATAAGTAGCCAAAGTAGCCGCAATTCGCCTCTATTATCCTCTATCTATTCAATTTGCCCATATCATCATAATACCTCCTCTAGTAGGCAATATCTACCTATTTTTATACTCCCATAATTTCATAGTCCCATAGCCCCATCCTTCCATTCAGGCCCATATAGCCTATCTATATCATGCCCCTTCAGGCCCTTATAGCTCATCCCTCTATATATATCGTGGCCTCATTACTATTAATAAAACGCGTGAGGGCGCTATTAGGGGTTATATTAGTTAAGGCGTCGGCGAGGTTATCGTAACCATTTATCTATCATACTTCATAAAGCTCTCATCGCTTATAAGACTATCAAAAGGCCATAATACCAATTATAAGGCGCTTCTCCTTTATAATCTGAACTTAACGAGACATTCATATAGTAAATATAAGTTAGTATAAATAGTTATAGTAATAGGAGGTATTACAAACTTCTTTATAAGTTAATAAAGAGTAATAGTAATAGTATAAACTATATTAGTACTAGTAACTATACTATAGATCTCAGGTACTAGTACGGACTGGGTTATATACTTATACTTTATCAAGCTAAAATAGATAATATTACTAAAGATCTTAAAGGTATTAAGAGTAGTCTTATTAGCTAGAATAATTATAAATCCAAGCTATAAAATAGATTAGTATCATTTATAACAAAACCTATTGATAAAAACAAGTAACTTAGCTATTATTATTAAGTTAATAGGTATACATATTATACCACAGCTAAAGTTATCTATTTACTACTAAATTTAATAATTAAGAGACTTTATATTATTAGCAGTAGGGTCTTAGTATTGAGCAGCAGTAGATAGATTAAAATAAACCTCTAGTTAGCAAATCGAGGCTATATATATGCTGCACGCGCGCTATTTAACATACTACTTCTTTATATTAATATCACTAATATTAGTAGTATTAATAAGATTAAGCTTCTTACTCTAGGTTTTATTAGCAGAGGTATAGCTTGCTATTACCCATAAGAGTAATAATACCGCTAGTAAATAGTAGGGGTTATTAAATAGAAAGATACTCCTTTACCTTCGCTATAAAATTAGTGGAACGACGCAGAGGATACGTGTGAGCAGGCAGCTAAGAACAGCTACTAAAACCAACAAAAAATAACCCCTAAATAGAGTCGTGCGCCCTTAGTATTACGCCAGCAAGGGCGACTTACTGCCAGATGGTTCTCAGAGTGAGAGAAACTTATATAGAGCTAAGCTACTCCTAATTAGAAGTCTCCTAAGTAGTGAGATTTCCCTGGAATATCGCGGAATCAGGTAATATATCTTATTAAAGTAATATAATACCTTAGGAATACGTTTAAAGGTAGGTAGCTCTCTAACTAAAATAAAATAAAGTAAAATGATAAGATACATATAGATATAATTTTAGTGCGTATATATAAGCATGAAGACGAAAGTAGAAGGAGAGGTTGAAAAGATTCTAGTATAATATAAATAGAATTCTAGCAAGGAATAGTGTATGAGGGTAGCTTTTTGGGTTTGATGTATAATATTCAGATAGAGGAGAAAATGTAGATATGAATAGGTGTATATTTTGTGCGTGGATACTTGTATCTAAAAGGCTAAAAAGCTAGTGGAAAAGGTAGGTATATATGTCCAGCCTTTTCTACCAGACTTCGCATTTGCAATATGCTTCGCATTCGCTTTCGGCGCTTAAGATACGCTTAGTTACGCTAGCGCACGCTAGCGCACGCTAGGGCGCGTGCGCTTAAGCAGCCTAAGCGTAAGTTTCTGCGCTTAAGCAGCCTGAGTGTGTATAATACACCTATGCGCAGTTTTACGCTATAGTCTCATGCATCTAAGCGTAAGTTTACGCTAATGCATCCATGCATAGTTTCAAGCTACTGCATAGCTGCATGCGCTAATGCGATGCATCTTTGATTTCAAGCTACTACATAGCTGCATGCGCTAATGCGTAATAAAACCTTAAATATAATATATATTAAAGTATATTATTTCTAGGTTATATTTACATTGGTTTTATTCTATCTATATAGGAATAAACTATATACTATTTAATGCGGAATCGAATAGAAAATCTAAATATAAACTTCATATTATTATATTTCATATAGTTCTAGAGATATAGTACTTAAGAATTATAGAAGTAAAAGATACTACTTTTACTCTATTTCCTATACACCCCCTTAAGGTATATATATATATGTATATATATAGAGAGAGATATACCTTAGCAGAAAGAAATATTGTAAGGGGTAAAAAATAATAAACCCTTGTGAAAAAAACATTGTATGAGAAAACCTGAGGTATATAAATCTAACAGCTTAATTTAACGCCTGATTTACATATATCGGTGTTGCCATTAGTAGGTAAAAAAAAAACCCTTGGGTATAATATTTAACCTTGTTTTAGATAATTCCAGTATATTCTTTCCAATAGGCTTAGTTAGTATATCAGCCATATTATCTTGTGATTTAACATAATATAACTCTACTAAGTTATCCTGTATAGAGGTTCAGCTAAACTGATACTTTATATCAATATATTTAGCCTTTTTATGAAACGCTGGATTCTCAGCTAATTTTTAAGCTACCTAATTATCAATCAGTATTTTAGGTTTTAAAATATTATAATTTCTATAAGCTATTTCTATAGTAAATTTATAGCTATTATATAAATAAATAACTCCTTTTATAGCTTCTAGTAGAGCCATATATTCAGCTTCACAGCTACTTAAAGCAACTATTTTTTATTTTATAGTATTCCAGCTTATTATATTATATAAGCCTAAACAAAAAATATATCCTGAAGTAGATCTTCTATCTTCAATATCGCCAGCCCAATTTGAGTCTATAAAATCAATAATAGAATATTCATTCGTATATTCACAGTTATAGTATAAACCAAGGTTTAGGAACTTATTTAAGTATGCCCATTTACAGTTTAATGCAATTATATAATCCTTAGAAGGACTACTCATGTAGCTTGCACACCTATTAACTACATAGGTTATATCAGGTCTGGTTTTTAAAGAAAGATATAATAGAGCTCTGATCTATTATTAATAGGCTCTTATATCTTCTTTTAAAGCTTAATTCTTATTTAATACTAAATATTCAGTATTTATATAAGGAGTTAAAATAGGATATAGATCTATTTTATTATACTTACTAAGTATTTTATAAGTATATTATGTTTAATATATATAAAAGGCTTTATTTTTCCTATCTATACTAATTTTATTTCTAAGAAAAGCAGTAGGAACCCCTAACTTTTTAATTTTAATATACTTAGAAGTATTATTATAGATATAATCTATAGTTTCTTTATTTTTAGCCGGAGCTAAAATATTGTCCACATGACAAGCTATTATAGCTTTATAACTTCCAGTATTTAAAATAAATAGAGCTTCATCATAAAGTGAAACCTGAAAGCCAATATTTATTAATACTTCTTTTAAGTATTCATACTATAATCGAGGGCTTTATTTTAAACCATATAAGGCTTTCTTCAGCTTATAAACTAGACTTGTTTGCTTGTTCTGCTGAGAAAAAACCAAGGTTTATGTTTTATTATTATAGATAAATCCAGTAGGTATTTTAACATAGATTTCTTTATCTATGTTTACATAAACAAACGCTAAAGTAACATCATATTATTCAATAACCCAGCCTAAATTTATAGCTATATTTAATAATAGTCTATAGCTTTCAGGTCTACAAGTAATACTAAAGGTCTCTAGGTAATCAATACCTATATATTAGTTAAAACCATATACTACTCAACGGGCTTTATACTCAATAGGTATATTTGCAGTATTATATTTTATTTCAAAAACCCATCTTCCACCTAATTCGTGGATTTGGTTTTTAATAGTACTTTTATCAATTATAGTCCAAGTATCTTAATCATATAAGTTAGATATCTTTTCTTCCATAGCCTAAATCTATTCAGTTTTGTCTTCTGAATTTATAGCTTATTTATAGGTAGAAGGCTCTAATAAACTAGTTATACCTAGTATATATGAGGAGTTTTCCTTATTATTATTATAAGCGGACAAACATTTATAGGCAATCATTTATAGTATAGAGTGCACTCTCTTTTTCAACCCACATATAGTCTTTTAAATCCTCATGTGATTTATAGGGGATTTGCCTTTATATTCAAGTCTCTCATTAGGGCTCTAGGGGGGCTATAGTATTATTCGTAGAGGGCGTTATAATAGCAGGCGCGAGGGCATTATTATCGCTATTATTATTAGTACAGTAGGGTTTAATAATAGTTAACCAGAATACCTTTAGGCTACATAGTAGGTCGATAGTATAATTTTCACCATTTATATTAAGGAGGCGGAAGGGGCCTTGCTAGCCATCTTTTTCACAATACACGCAGACTTCAGATAGGATCAGCAAGGTAATAAATAATAGGCTAGGTATTAGGCCCATCACACGCCGCAATAGCTTCACTAACCTGCCGCTTAGCGTGGAGTTTTCAGATCTCCTTAGTAGCTTCTCATACAGCTTCAGCGCAACAGCAGAGGTCTAGTAATAAAGCTAGTTTAGACGTAATATATAGGTAAGCACTAAAAACAAGGAGGGTAGAAATAACTTCATTAGGGCCAGCAGCATCATTAACAGCCTTAATAGCTATTTACAAAGCTACTTCAGCCTTCATAAGGAGGTCTTTTTGATAAATAATATTATAACTACAGCATAAAATATCGTAGTATCTCTCCACCTTACTAATACTATAGCAAGCCTTAATCGATATAATTTTAGCTAATATACCCATTACCTTAGCAGAGTTTTTAAATTTATCTAAATTAAATCATATACTAGCATTAGTAGTTATCCAGTCAGGAGGGCCTTAATACACATTAATCCAGCATACCCTCATTATATTCCATACTAACTTAGCTAGAATATTACAAAGAAGTTAAGCAGTATTAAAGGTAGTTACTATATTAATAATACAGACTACTAAATAGTTATTAAGATAGAAGATATTAATAATAACCTTATAGTTAAAGTTGATATTATTATAGAGAGTAAATCTAAATTATGCGGGCGCTATTACATTTAGTTAAAAACATTTATAATACTTTATAATTTTCTCAATCTCATTAAAGTCGGTGGAGTGGGCAGCTTTATCCAGCACAATATGAAGTCCTTCGACTAATAGGTAGCTAAAACGACAATATATTCAGCATAACTTAGCGTCAGTAAGGTAAGTATATGAAGCATTATTTCTTCTTTACCATTATCTATGCGGAACCCTATTTATGAATAATAGGGATTTTAACGTACCCCAAATAAGGTTATCTATTATGTTATTATATTTAATACTAAGTCGACCCATAGTTATTAAGCTAAGTAGAAAAGGGGTCTTTATGTATATAACTTCAAACCTAACTATACTTAGAGAGATATTAATATTAGTAGACCTAAGGCTGATTACAGCGTTGTTTTTACTAAAAAAATAGATGTTATTCCAGCCATACTTATATTCAACTTCAGCAATAGCATTAGTTATAACTAAAGAGTAAGAAACTAATTATAACTAGGAGTAGAAAATTTAGCTACACTAGTATTAGGCATAATACCTTAGAAGGTAGTTATTAAGTATTACTCTTTGAGGGTAAATTAAGATATTAATTTAGTAGTAATAGTAATTACAAGAAGTAGGAAGGGGTCTTACTAAGTAAAGGCATAATAAGTAGCTTAGTTAGAAGTAGCTTAGTTAGTAAGAGTTATAGCAAGGAGGGGTCTATTAATAATAGTAGCCTCGCTAGCAAAATAGACCTCAATCTTCTTATTCTTAATATCACCTTTAGCATAGGTGTGGTTATAAGTGTAGCTATTAGTAGTATTATTATTATTGCTATTAAAAGCTATAAGATTCTTATTACCCTTAACTTCTAGTAGAAACTACCAGAAGCCCTCAGGAGAGGAGTTAACGCAGTACTAGCTAGCGCAATAATATTAATACTCTTATTATCATTTAGCATTAGTATACTTTATACTCTAATAGTTAAACTTCTTATAGATAAAATATCTCTACTCCTT
This sequence comes from Colletotrichum euphorbiae, assembly GCA_037178605.1. Lineage (NCBI taxonomy): Eukaryota > Fungi > Ascomycota > Sordariomycetes > Glomerellales > Glomerellaceae > Colletotrichum > Colletotrichum euphorbiae. The sequence goes on from JAXCEF010000217.1 coordinate 44,625, forward strand.
CCTAAATAAACTAGAGCTCTTACGCTTATAGAAGCTTTTACTACCTCAATTAGACTTACTAAATTTCTATCCCTTATTATATTTATAATTTACAAAGTACTAGTTATTAGTTACTATTATAGTTATCTTAGGAACAAACTAATCTTAGGTTTATAATACAGTACTAATAGCATTATATAGTTGGGCGCAAAAGTTATTATATATCTTAGCTAGGTTATATAATACTATTTCATACTCCTTCACAACTTAATAAGCTACTATTATCTACATTCGCATAGGTTTATTACTTAAGATAATATATAGTAGCCCTTATTAGATTATATTAAGCTTATTAATAAGCATTAATAGCGTTTTAGTTCTTAACTTATTAGGGTTCTAAGAGATAATCTGTTATGAGCCTGTAGGTAGAGGTAAGGGCGAGTTGTAGAAGGCAACTGTCTTGTTTGGAGATAGTTGCGCGCGAAGTGTAGTAGAAATAGGTAGTAGCGTGGCTTATGTAGGTGTGTAGCTATACTGCAAGCTACTATAGCTACGTAGGGCTGCGGTAGAGCTATATAGGGCTGCTAGTACTATAGTGCTGTATTGCGATATACCCCCCAGCTATGACTGCGGATGCTATTATATTCTTATGATGTACTATGCGTAGCTGTAACTATTTTTTAATGTATATAAAAATGAAATAACTGTATTTAAAACGGCCCTAAAGGTATAAAAAAATAACTCCTTGATATCCCTCGTAATGTTTGTAGTAATTGCGACTGCTATTATATAACTTAGCTAATAATAATATAGGTATAAAAGAGTAGTAAAATAGCGGCTAACTATCATAAATAATAGTTAAGTACTATAGAGGGTAGCTAAATGCCTAAAAAGGCGGCCTTAGGGGGTAAGTATAAATACCTCTTTGTCGCGCGTAGCTTTTAGACTTTCCCTCTTTTTCTGCTCGGAATACTATATATATATACCTATAAGTTGATTTTTCGCGCGCGCAAAAAACCTATTGCGCGCCTTTATTAGCTGTTGCGTATACTTATCTCTTATTATAGTACTATCTATATTATTATAATATTATTAAAAATAGCCGCTTAGCATAAGGAGACTGAGAAGGAGCTTTGCGCCCGTATTGCTAAGGTATAGGCGACTAAAGCTGCTATTAAGGCGGAGAAGGAGCGGCTAGCTGCTCTCGCCGAGCAGTAAGCCGCGCTTGATGAGCAGCTTACTGCTAATACGGAGTGGTAGCAGTAGGCGAAGGAGGAGGAGGAGGAGGGTAAGTTGCTACTTGCTCTATTATCTTAAATGTTGCTAATAAAATTATTACTAGTTAAGGAGCTTGCTGGCCTATAGAAGAAGAGGTGGCATACTGAGATCCCTCTAACGCCTTAGCGGAAGACCCCCGCTAGTGGGGCTATGAATACGCCCGGGTTAGCTAAGAAGCCCCGCGCTGCCTCCCCTATTCTAGAGGAAGCTAGGGACCTTATAGACCCTCTCTACTATAGCTATAGTTACTTAATACTTATAGATAAGAGCTCTAGTTACTACTTCTATAGTGCTTATAAGTGCTACTACTATTACTTATATAGCTAAGGCTATAAGCTCCTACCTACTACTACTATTAAGCTTTACTAGGCGTACTATAAGACATTTAATAAGAATAACTAGATTATAAGTATACTAGTAGGAGCGGGAGCATATCTAGATATTCAGGATAGAGCTAATAATACTACTTAGGGACTTACTTTTATTACTATACTCTCTATGCTATCTTAGAGAAGGAGAGAGAGAAAGATAAAGTTAAAGTGGGGGGGGGGTGAGAGGAGAGGAATAAAAAGAGAAGGAGAAGAGTAAGGAGGCTATTATATACCTAGAGAGTACTATTAGAGACTTAGCTTTAGCTAGCTTTTTATAGCACTCTAAGGCTCCTATAATACTTACTAGTAGGATTATATAATCTGAGCTGATTATTAAAGAGTTGCTTTTTAGTAGCTCTTCTTAGTAGGTCTCTATTATGCTGCCTAGCAGTCCTATTAATAGCGCGCGCGCTTATTTAGTGAGCTTTTTGACTCTCTTTTATATGCTTGCTGGCGCCGCTAATCCCCTGATTGACTGCTTTATTGCAGCTATTCGTGCAGAGGAGAGCTCCTGTTGTTAAATATATGCCTATAGGTATAAATACCCTTTGCTTTTAGCGTTTGGGAGGTGGAGTAGCGGGCTAGCGTACTTATAAGAATTGCTTTATAGAGGGAGTTATAGTCCCATAGATAATATCTACTAGCTTTTAGGCTAAATAGAGCTTATCTCTACCCTTTAAACCTTCTTTTCTATTTAGGTGATAATATGCTGAGCGTCTGCGAGGTTTAGTAGCGCTTAGAAGCGTTTAAATTTTGCCCTGGAGAGGTTCTTAGTAAGTCCCTCTACTAGTATCTAGCCTATAAGTATAGATAGTATCTTAAAGATGCTCTTTATATGCTTATAGTAAAGCTATATATTTTAGATATTAATAATCTATAGATAGGTTAATATTCCTTTTCTCTCTCAAACTATTAGTTAGATAGTTTGCTAATTATTATTATATATTTTCTAAATATTTCTAAGTTCTGGAGCAATATAATAGTATAGCTTCTAAAGTGCTATGGTCTTTTTGGCTATATGTTTAAGGCTTAGGAGCCCTACTTTTATTGTAGATATTATTTTAGTTACTTAGTGGGCTGCTTTCTATTAAATTGCGCCTCTAAAGAGTATTATTATAAAGCTTTAGGAGAACATGTGAGTCTTATTATTCTTAGTAAAAGAGGTATTACTAGTAATAAGTAGTAGAGTCTCTTTTTTATTACTTCTAGAGCTGCTATAGTATATTGCGAGGTAGTAGGTAGCGTAGAGATAATCAATATACTATCTTATTGTGGCGAAGTGCTACGCGCTTAGATTCATAAGGAAGTGGGAAAGTTAGGCTATAGCGAAGGCTATGTTTAGCAATATTATAATTATAGTATATAGAATACTTCTAATAAGTAACTAGTATTCCTTAACTTATATAAATATAGCCTCGCCTTTATTTTTAGTAAGTTTAGTAAAAGATAGTAGAGTAGTAGAGTAAATACTACTATAGAGTTTAAAGCGCCTAGTAATAGTGTGATATACTAATTATAAACTAGATAAATCCTTTTAGCTACTTAGTTATGCATAACGTGCAGCTTGAGATACTATTTAATAGGGCCTAGTTTATGAATTTTATATAACTTCTTAATAGTCTTAATAAGCTCTTAAGCTTATTTCTTATAGTTATAGTAAAAGAGGATAAAGAAGTCGTTAATATAGAATAAAATAAGAACTCTGCGATACTTATTTTAAAATAAGTAGGGCTCCTCCTTATAAGGAGAGAGCCCAAGCTTAGACAGAGTTAAAGAAACTCCTTATATTATAGAAGAGGTGTATCCTTAAGGCTATATAGGGCCTTATTAAGCTTAATAAGCTTCTCGCGCTATTTAAATCATCTGGGAGGTAGTAAGCAACTAGCTCTCTCTTTGGGTTAATATTTATATTCAAAAAGGTATTTATAACGTTATATTACAGGATTTTGTAATTAAACTGGGCTATAATTACTATTGCCACGCGCAGGCTACACGCTACAAGCGTAGCAGCATAGGTAGAACTAAGAGAGGAGGTATCTTATATATTTCCTCTTATATAAATATATACTTTATAGGAGTTAAGGCAATTACTATAGAATTTATAGGAGTATATCTATTTTAGAGGTAGAGGCATTAAGTATACCTCAGCTTAGTTAATAATATACTAGATCCCTATTATAGTGAGTTTAGTAATCTCCTTCCTTATAGTAGTTTAGAATATACCTTATAGTAGTTCCTTAAGCTTATTAACCTCAAAGTAGTTATTCAAAAGCTTTATGAGGTTCTCTGCAAAGTATGTAGTTTTCTGCTTAGTGCTGGGCCGTGTTCCTAAGTTATTCTGAAGGCGCGCAGAAACCGTGGAGTAGAGAGTCTTATAACTAAGAGTGCTCTTAGTAATAGCTTCCTATTAATTAGGTAGAAAGGTTATAAAAAGACTTATTAGCGTTTATTATTTAGTAAGCTATTATCTAGATATATAGTTATAAAGACTCTTGGCCGTTCCTCTTAAGTGCTCTATTAGGTAGGGGGCTTATAGTCTTATTATCAGTAGAGATAATAAGTAAGTCTTATTATTTTAGCTATGAAGGGGGAAGCTCTTCCAGTATATATTAAGTTAGATTTATTAGGCGCTTAAGTAGCTAGTTCTTAAGCGTTCAAAATAGGTAGCTAGGCTACTTTAAGCATACTTATAGCTATAGGGAGGGGAGATAAAATCATCCTAATACCTAATCCTATTCCTAGTATGCTATTAGGTTCAGGAGTTTATTTAGGTATTAGTAAATCTCTCCATGTATTAGCTAGTAAGCTTTGGGGCTTCATTATAGTAGTAGTATGAGGCGCTTCTAAATAGAGGGAAGTAGCTAGTATAGAGAGCCTAAATAGCTCTCTAGGAGTATTATTTATTATAAGGTTACTAATAGCCTTATTAAGTATCCCTAAGGTTTTAAGGACTGCATTAGCTAATTTAATAGGTATTTTAACCTCATTAATTATTTTCTAAGCGCTCTGGACGTTTAGGGCTTCTGCTTTATTATCTAGAGAGTAGAATTTCATCTTATTAAAGCATATATTATATATAGTAATAACTTAATTAAGTATAGGAACCTAGATTCTATAGAGGTCATGTATTTTAGATATATATTCTATAAGGTATTTAAGATAGGCCCTAGAGTTAACCTTATAATAGCATCTCTTAATGTCTCTCTCTCATGCTCCTTCTAGCAGGTAAGCTCTATAGCTATAGATATAGAGGACTCCCTAACAAGAGTGAAGGTTCTAGTGCGTTAAAAGCGTGAGGTCTAGTTACTACTATTAGATGTATTACTAAAACTACTTAAGTTCCTTTTAAATAGGGCTTTACTAGTTTCTTATAGTACGTAGGCTAATATTATATATAATAATTAATGCTCTCTAGGCCTCTAATATGAGGTAGATTGGTAGATAAGCTCTGTTTAACATAGATAGGGCTTTTGGGATAATCTTACTGCTTGCGCGCTTGCTACCTCCTATAGGCTCCTTTATATTTGCTAGTAGGAGTTCTATATTAATACTTTGCTCTACTATCTATTATTTATAGTGCGTGAAGCCTAGGATAGTAATTATAATATACTTAATATTATAATAAATCTTATAGATATTTAGGCCTCTTTATCTTTATACCTAACGTTTAAATGTAAAGAGTATATTAAATACCTCATTATGCTCTTTGGAGACTAAAGGGATTCTGAAGAGCTTTCTGCTATACTTATCCTTAATTAGAAGTATCCAGGCGTATAGTCTGCTAAGCTTCTAATAGTTAAAAAGATTTCATACTATTCTATAGTAGGGCTGGGGGGCTTTGCTTTCTGACGGACGATACGAGATAACCTGAGTAGCATATGCTCAAGCGTAATATTTATATTAGATATATAAGGGGGCCTTGGTTTATACCCCCTTAATATTATAAACTAGGCGCTTTAGAGCAGCTTAACTTAGGTACTTAGAGCGAAGATACTAAGTATAAGCATTATTAGTTCTTTTAGCCGCGCAGTTATATAATAGCTGCGCAGGCCTCTTATTATCAGATAGAGCTGTAATACTAGTAGAGCTTATTGGGATCTTAGAATAAAGTAAGTCAGTAGAAATAAAGTTATATTAGAAGAATACTAAGTTGCTCTTATAAATAAGCTACTTAATATAAGTAGATTTACTGGGCTTTCTATGCTATAAAGTATAGTTATAACTACTATATTAAGTACTAGTCTTATAGAGAAGCGCCTCTGAGATGATATTAATATATATACTTTTAATAAGAGTAACGTTATTTAGAGTTAGGGCGCTCTTTTAGCTTATAGTAGTATTCTTAATAGTATTTAGTATATACTAGATGCTCCTACCAGTAATAGGTATACTTATATTATTAGCCTCAAGTACCTCATTATTATATAAGCGAATAAAGGACCTAGATACTAGCTTTCTCTTATTATTAATAATATAGAGAGTACTATAGTTATTAAAGATAATGCTCTAAGAGAGGATATAGGGGCCTTTAAAGAAAGTAAATATAGTTAAATAGGTTTCTGCTATTTTACCTACATCTAGCAATAGGCTGCAATTAATAATAGAATAAGAGATATTACTAGGTAGCTAATAGCCTCTGGAGTTAGAGCCGCCACGTCTGCTGCGCTTAGCTCAGCTGCTATGCCTACCTCAGTTAGAGGGAAGCTATCTAGTCCTTTAAAACTTCTTCATGATCTATTCTGCCTTTTAGAGACCTATATAGAAGTAGGCCTACTAGGGGAAAATAGCTATCTCCTATATGCGCTAGGCCTTATCCTTAGCTATTTTATAGTCCTTAGCTTGCCCTATTGGGGTATTTATAAAAGCTTATTAGATATATAAGTACTAGTATAGAGACTAGTAGTAGTAGCGCCTATAAAAATAGGCTAATATCTTGCTTAGTAAGCCTATAAAGAATGAGGAGGTAGTAATAAGAGCGGGCTTAAGTGGGTCCTAATTAGTAGAGCAGCCTATAAGAGTTATATATACGCCTAAAGCTTTACTATAACTCCTTCTATAACTTAGGGTATTAGTTAGTTTACTATAGATCTTAATAGAGAGAATAATATTAAGCTACTTAAGTATAAGACTTAATATACTAATTTTATTTACTTATATAATAAGATCTAGCTAATATTAAGCTTAAGTAGGAGTAATATAATAGCAGATAGCTTTAAGAAATAAGTGCTTATTATAACTCCCCTACGCCTTAGGGATTTATTAACTCTTAGTAAGACTGTGGAGATAGTGCTACTTCTTGAACTACTCAGACAGCCTTATTATATACTTAGTACGCTACAGAATCTCCTCGTAATTGCAGTATGCTTATTCCTTAATATTCTTATTAGAGCATCTTAGGTACTACTTAAGATAGTAAATGATGTTCTAAAGGTTAAGCTAAGACTTATTTGAGGTATTTAACCTAATTTGTACGCTCTTAAAGTAGGTTGAGTTAACTATTAAGAAATTACTTTCTAAAGAGCTTAGTATAATATAACCTATGAGATAAGAATTATGCTATTAATAGAGTAGAACTTAAGAGCGTTACTCTACTCCTCTTAGATATTAGCCTATATTATAGGGCCTAGTGGAGTTAGCTTTATAAGCGCCCTACCTCCTGAAGTAGTAGTAAGGGGGGCTTTTTGAGAGCTCTCCTGGAGTTAGCGAGAGGGAGAGGGTTTAATATCGTTATTATTATTGCTCTCTATAGTTAGAAGCATCTAAAAGCCTCCTTCAGTAGTAGGAGTAGTAGAAGCTTTACTAGATACCTTATATTTAGTGAGGTTAATCTAGTACTAAGCTTAAAGGTATACCTCGCGCTTAGTAATAAACTTCTAAATAGTTAGAGTAGGCTTTAGAGCGTCTAAGAGTTTACTAGAGTTAGGTTTATTAGGGTTAATAATCTTCTAGATACCCTTAGACTATGCGGATATGCGCATACTAGTGAGGCTAGTCAGCTAGGCTTTAGAGCTTTACTTCTATAGAGAAGGTGGATATAGTGACAGTATTGTGGAGTTTATAAAGTAGCGGGAGGTTAAAAGAAGATATAGAAGATTAGTTAAGAGAGGGTTTCTTTCGAGAAAAAGAAGGTTAAAAGGTATGAGAGAAAGCTGCTGATCCTTCTCTGGGCTTAGAGAGGTTAAAAGGAGTATTTATAAGCAGAAGAGCTAGGCTTATAACTATTATAAGCCTGTAGGTAGGAGTAAGGGCGAGTTATAGAAGGCAACTGTCTTATTTAGAGATAGTTACGCGTAAAGCGTAGTAGAAATAGGTAGTAGCGTGGCTTATATAAGTATATAGCTACACTGTAAGCCACTATAGCTACGCAGGGCTGCAGCGGAGCTACGCAGGGCTTCTAGTACTGTGGTGCCGCATCGCGACATAATTATTTTCAGCAAGATACCTCACTACTTAGCGAGGTAGGCTTACTTATAATCTTAAGTCTCAAAATAGGCATTAATCTTCATAATTATATTAATAAAACTAATATAGCCTTAGAAGAGTTATAGTTAAAAGTAAAAGAAAATAAGAGCAGAGCCTTTAAGTATAAATAAGAGGGTACTTTTTTACTTATTTAGTATAATACCTAACTTAGCACATAGGTCCTTAAAAATAGCAAGCTTCCCTTTAAGAGAGTTATATATCTCTCCACTATACTTTATCTCATCTCTTTATATCTTTATAAGCATTGCAAGCTAATAAGTGTTAGCATTATAATTAATAGAGGTAGTAGGAGTCTTAAACTTATATAAAGTAGGGTATAATATAGATAACAATAGGTGAATATTAAAGGAGTTAGATAGAGGGTTAGAAGGGGGGTTATTATGGGGGTTATTACATAAATATAGCTCTAGTAGTATTATAGTCTCTAGTGGAGTCGTTAACAGCCTCATTTTACTAGTTAACTCCTTATAGAACTTAGGGTTATTAATATACTTGCGGAGTATTTAGCTCTTCTTCATAATAGTTTTAATCTCTTGCTAGGTTCAGATATAGTAGTCTTTAGCCCAAATAAAATCAGCAAGTCCCTTTATAATAGTATAACTAACTTAGCTAGTAATATAAACTCCTTTGTCCTAGAGGGTCTTTCTAAATACTATTAAACTAGTTAGTTAACTTTATTAAATCGCTCTTGGGTCTATCCTTTAAAGTCAGTTTTAATCTTCCAAAATAGCTTAGTTATAGTTAATTCATCATTCTTATAGTAGTATCTAATATTATAGGCCATAATAACCGCAAGTTGAGGTCTATTAGCAGTAATAGGGTCAATCTCATTTAATAGGGTGGTATAGTCAATATAGGGCTTTACTTTTGCTTATTCGCCTTTTGGGTTATTAAATCCTTCTAATCCTAGTGGAGGTAACTTATTAGATATAACTAAGCCTTTAGGAATTATTTTAGATATCATGAGGTAATAGCTAAAGAGTAGGAATAACAGCTAAATGATAGAATAAACAGACAATATATTTAGAAATATTGAAATAATTCTAAGACATTATAAGTATATGGGGAATCTATAAAAAGAAGAGAAGGGGGGAAGAGGTAGGGGGGAGGGATTAAAGTAAAGAGTTTTTAAGGTGAGAGTATATTAATATTAATATTAGTCAATAGGAAGCAATAGAAGAGTGCTAAAGTAATTAACTTAGCTGTTTAGTAGTAAATAATAATAAACGTTATTAGCTAATACTCTTATTAATTTACAAATAGTAGCTATTTAATAAGATAACTAATATTAGAGAGTTATAATAAGAAGTAGGATCTCCCAATAAAGGGCAGGTCTTTACGTTATTTAATGGGAGGTTGAAATAGTAGTTAAAAATAGTAGTCTTCTCATTTTTATTTAGCACTATTTTAGCGGGTATAGCCCAAAGAGAGTAATAGTGAGAATAGGTGCAAGCAGTATCTATACTAAAGTGAGGGTCTTTAACATAAAGAGGCCCTACGGAAAGAGATCGTGGGGTCAGTTTTGACGCATATTTTGGCGCAAATAACTAAGGGCTAACAGAGAAAGAAAGTGAAGAATAACGAATAGTGAAAATAGTAAAAAAACGTTATGGTCGTAGGCGTAAACGTCCTTAGTATAGGTGAATCCAACTAAATAGCTTAGTAAGGTTAATAAATAATCACTTAGAGGTAGCAGTCCAAGGATAAACACTATTATCTTATTGATTTAAGGCTTTTAGCAATACTTTTATAGCGTGATCATTACTTTTATTTGCGGTTTAGTATAGTAAAGTCAGTAACACATAACGGACGCAGGAGAATCTCACAAATAAGCAGATTAGCAATTAAAAACCACTCAATAGGTTATTCAAGCTCCAAAATAGACATCTAAGAGATATCTGAGAAGGATCAAGAGATTCTCTAGTTAGCACAGTAGTCCGTTTCGCAATAGGTCCTAATCCGTAGATTATCTACCTATAGTTACTGCGGGAAAACAAATTCTTTAAGATAAATAACCTTACTAATCTGCAGTATTATAATATAATAGTGAAGTTAACGACTAATTAGTTTTAGTATTACTTAGTGATACTAGTAGTACACATATACGCAGTAGAAAGGTAGGGGTCAAAATAATAGTATTAAAAAGGTCTAAGTTGCGTATTAGTAGGTAGGCAGGAGGGCGATAGTGATGTAGATGAGAGGCTGATGCCCCCACATTACACCACACCGCCCAGGCTATTCTGCCGAGCCACCTGCGCCTGCGCCAATACGCCCAATATCCCGATAGTAGGTGTTACGGGCTATGCCCCATTGCTACGGGCTACGCCACGGTCGCATCAGTGGGCGGACACATCCCGTACTTAAGTGCAGCCAAGCAACAAGTGGATGACTTGTTGTTACGTACCTTTCGCGCATAGTCCAATTGGTAGTACCGCTGCGCACGCATGTACTGAAGGCTGAGATTCTATTGGCTGCAGCACTACGCCCCTGTGGGGCCCGCCCTTCACAGTAGGTATTAGAGAATAATTCTAAGTTCTATTAGGGGTAATGTTTCTCTTTCGCTCTTAAGATATATATTACCCTAGTTATATAGAAATCTCTATTAGTATTTTTAGTTACTAGCTTCTAATAGTGCGCTTAGGAGTAACTAAGAGCTTTCTGGTATTTAATTTTTTAGGTAATATTCTAAACTTTGGGAGCTACTTATCATAATTAGTAGGTAAGTTAATAGTAATTAACTAGTTCTTCAGCTTAGAAGTAAGAGTAGCCTCTAGAAGGCCTCCAGAAGGGATATCTAGACCTAATTAGGCTAGCTACTACCCCCGTATCTACTAGAGTCTATTTAAATCTTAGTAAAAAGGCCGAGAGAGACTCTATTTCTCTCTACTAGGGAGTTTATAGTTAAGCTACTACTTAAGGCTATAGGTTATAATCCTTCTGGATTTAGTTAAAGTAGGCTATAAATTCCGTAGGGTTATATTTTCTTCTCTTACTACCTACTATATAGAAAGTAAGAACTATTAATTAGGGATTAATATCTAGGTATAAGTTAATAATATATTATATCTCTATATTTACAGGATAGAAGACCCAATTAATTATAAGAATATATTTTATCTATTATCTTTATAAGGTATATTCTCTCTACTAACCTAAGAAACTTAGGAGTAGGAGTAGCAGCTTTTAGGTTACTATACTAGGTATTACTAGTAGTTTACTAGTAGTAGTTATCTAGGGGAGTATAACTAACTGCTAGTTACTTCTCTATAGCCTTTATACTCATTGCTAGAGGTAGTCTAATACTATTACTAAGTTAGTATTTAATAGCTTATTTTAGCTATTAACTATTAGGTTATTAACTATCTTAGTAATTAGTAGAAAGTAGCGCTTAACCTATCTCTTATTATTATAGTAGTAAGCTTTTAATATATAAAGAGCTAGACCTGAGTTTATATAATAAGAGGTAGCGTAATACTGTTTATTTAAAGCTAAAGAGGAAAAGGAAGAGTTTTCCGCTTTAGTAAGGTTATCCTAGGTTTGTGGGTGACTACTAGGTGGGCCCTAAGAGCGGTGGGGCAGAAGCCCAGATGGTTCTAACCGGGCGTAGCCCGTAACACTATCCTAGCGACTGAAGTACTTATTACCTATTTAAAAGTATAATCTCCTTCTTTAGTATAGTATAGTTTCTAGTAAAGTACTAGCTAAAGTTAACTTTTAGGAGGTAACTATACTCTATTATAAAACTAGTAATATATTATATTATTTTTATTGCTTTTAACTACCTAATACTAAGGCTAGTATTAGCGCTAGTATATAAATAAAGTTATATTTAACTCCTTCTCTATATAAGAAGGTTTTAATAAAAAGCTATATCTAATATAAAAAATAAGCTCGCTCTATATTTCAGAAAGTAAAGTATTTTATATAAATACTATATTCTATAAAATATTATAACTACCTCCTTTATAATAAAGTTTATTAAGTAAATAAGGTACTTATTATACTTAAGTAAATTTCTAGCGGTACTATACTAGAGATAATACTATACTGGATGAGGAGATTATACCCTAAGTAGTCAAAGTACGCGTGAGGTAAGGTAGGTTGGATCAAGCAAGACCAGGGCAGCTCGTCTTGTGGTCCAACTTCAAGACCTCCCTCTTCAACTTTTCGCCGTTCAGTCAGCGACTCATCATACCGGACATTCACACGTCCGCAAACTTTTCTATCACCTAGGTTTCCGTCGTCGTCGCCCTTACCGCAGATATTCCTACAAAACCCAAGCACCCGTCTACCGTTGTACGCCGACTGACGTCGGGTTGTATCAAACGAGGTACCTCCCCTGCATCGAACACCAGCCTCATATGAAGTCGAGGCCCGCCGATTTCCTTACCTAAGCCTTCGTTGACCTCTCGGAACCTTCAGCTACCTCTCACGCGCTACCCTCCCGTCTGTCTACCTCGCTGTCGTCACTGTTATCGCACCAGCACTCCGCCATCCCGACCTGACAACGCGCTGACTCTTGATTCATACACATGGACAGCTAGTCGACGTCGCCAACATGTCTACGAAATACGTCCTGGTCTCCCTACCCCTCGGCATCTTCGACTCGAGCAACAAGGAAGATGCCATTTCCTCTCTAAGCGCTACCATCTCCCCTGAGAATGGTAATGTTCGACCTTTCAACATCCCCGACTTCAAGATCGGCACCTTGGATGCCCTGGTGCAGCAAGCCGACGACCTGGCCAAGCTCGAATCTACGTGCGAAGCCGTCGTTGCCAAGGTCGCCGACTCTCTGAAGTCGATCCTCGACGGTGATGAAGAAAAGATTGCCCAACAGAAGATGGTTAACGACAGTGAGACACGCCCCGCCTTGTCTTCTTCTCCCTTCGCAGAAACTCAGTACTAACTGCGCTGCTTCTGTAGAGCCCACCGACCAATACATGAGCTCCTTTGCCTGGAATAAGCTCCGGTACCGCGCTGATAAAAGTCTGAGCGAGCTCGTCGATACGTTGCAGAAGGTACGATTCCGAGCGGCGCATCAGTGAAAATGTTCCTTTCACTATGCGGAGGAACGTTACCCAAGCTGACCACATGGACCAGGAACTCATCACCACCGACAATGATGTCAAGGCCAAGTTCAACCAATACAACTCAATAAAGACGAACTTTACAACACTGCAGCGCAAGCAGACGTACATTCTCACCGGTTGATACTAAGCGGGTTTCCGGTATGCTAACGACGTGCTTAGCGGCAACCTTGCCACAAAGTCGTTGACTCCAATCGTCGATCCTGCTCTCATGATTCAAGACTCCGAATACCTCGAGACGCACTTGATTGTTGTCCCTAACAACGCCAAGAAAGACTTTTTGAAAAGCTACGAAACACTTGCGCCGATGGTTGTTCCACGATCCGCCGTACAAGTCGCCGAGGATGAGGAATTCACATTGTTCGCCGTCACGTCCTTCAAGAAACACAGTGCTGAGTTCTTGCAAAAATGTCGCGAACAGAAGTGGACGCCCCGCCAGTACAAGTATGTCGAAGGCGGCAAAGAGGAAGAGAAGCGCGAGCTTGACCGGGTGGCTCGTGAGGAAAAGAAGACATGGGGAGAGGCCCTGCGAATTGGGCGCACAGGCTGGAGCGAGGGCGTAATGATTTGGCTTCATGTTCTTGCTCTCCGCGTCTTCGTCGAGTCTGTCCTTCGTTATGGACTGCCCCTCGACTACGTAAGCGTTCTTATCAAGGTTAGTGAACACACAAGACACTCGACATGCTAGGAACCTTACTAATATGCTACCCAGACGAACTCGAAGCTCGTTAAAAAGGTCAAAACTGCCCTTGACTCTAACTATTCATACTTGGGAGGAAATGCTTTCGGGAGGGATAAGCGCGGAAAGATCACCAAGGATGACGCAACGCTGTCGTCTGAGATGGCCGCAGCCGGATTGGGTGGAGGCGAAGGTAACGAGTACACGGCGTATGTCTACTACGAATTCGACTTCCCTTAAGCGCAGCAGACAAGAAGGTATCGTTTGAGGGTTCTTCACCCTCTCCAACGTGTATGTATTCACCAGGCAGAAATTCGACCATGAATAGAGCTTTGTTTGCGGCTAGTTGACAGTTCCTATAGCCTCGACGCTAGGTGAAGACACATCACTGGTCCCCAGAGTAACATCGGAGCTTAGTGGCTGGTTGAAATGAGACCCTCCCTCAGCAGCCAATCGGCAATCTGGGCAACACACTCCTCCACGCTGAACTTGTCGGTCCTGATGCGAATCTCGGGGTTCTCGGGCGCTTCGTAGGGGGCAGAGATACCGGTGAAATCCTTGATTTCGCCGGCTCTAGCCTTCTTGTAGAGACCCTTGGGATCACGCTGCTCGGCAACTTCAATAGGAACATCGACGAAGATTTCGACGAAAGGGATAGCGTCGTCGTTACCCTGAATCGCTTTTGTGTGCAGCTCGCGGGCAACCTGGCGGTCCGCTCGGTATGGGGAAATGAAGGAGGTAATGGCCACAGTCGAAGAGTCGGCGAAGAGTTTGGCAACCTAATGCAAAGATCGCAAATTAGTTCAAATCATTATATCCTGCCAGAAGTGAATTGTCGGTCGAATCGCAAGGCTGGGAAAGACGTGACTCACCTCTGCGATGCGACGAATGTTCTCGTTACGGTCCTTTTCGGAGAAACCCAAGTCTTGGTTGAGGCCGAAACGGACGTTGTCACCGTCCAGACGATAGGCAGCAATACCCAAGTGCAGGAGATGTTGCTCGAGAGCGGTAGCGACGGTTGACTTGCCGGAGGCGGAGAGGCCGGTCAACCAGATGGTGAAACCGCGCTGCTTACGCAGTTTGTTGCGCTCGGCGCGGGAAAGGGACGGGTGCCATGTGATGTTGCTGTCACATGGGTTTGTCAGTCACCGGGCTTCCTCTTGTAGGAACACAAACTAAATGAGAAGCTTGGATAGTGGTGGTGATGCCGGGGTGACGGAGCAAGCGAAGACTATAGGGTAAGTCGGAGGAGGGGCACTTGGTTCGTGCAGATTGTGTACTCACGTAGCCATTATATTATGCCTGATCTCTCGTAAACTTCTGTATAGAAATGGAATTGTGCGCTTGCTGAACCGCGGGTGAGTGGGATGCAGGGGAAGGAATGGTTTGAATGAGAAAACGCAAGGGCACATTGGCTTCTGAGGATGCACTACGACGGACTGGCGAGTAGGTTTTTATACACACAAGTCAAGATGAGCTAGCTGACGGCTCACTGAGGTAAAAGTGAACTACGCAGGTACAGTCATGTAATTACAACGTCAACTTCTCAGGCAAACAGAGGTGCGCCTCCACTGTTCCCCTCCTCCGCCAGGCCCTCCCAACCCATTAAGCAAGACGCGATCCATTCGACGTGGAGCGCGCCGGAACCAGCTCAATCAATTCTCAAGGCAGCGGGTGGGTGCTGTGGGAAACTCGCTGGAGTGTTTTTGTTAAATCGACCCCTTTGGCGTACGGACTTCGGCGTTCGGAGGTGTCAGATTGAGGCAGGGTTCTACAGTGCCGTGTCAAAAAAAAACGGTCAACGCCGAAATTAGCCGAAATCACCCAGTCAACCACAAACCCCTCCTACATACGCCAAGTGGAATATGACAATTCATAGGCAAAAAGGCCTAAATTGTTATAGTCTATTTAGTAAAAACCAGGCTATTTGATAATATACTTAGTACTTTATATACTAGCTATTTATAGCTAGTGCTATCTTAATCCTATATAGTATGCTATTAATTAAGTTATTTTTAAGGTCTTATAGTATTTTCTTCTATATTTTAGTTATAGTATTAATAAGTTAACCTAGAGTCTACTTATTTTTAGGTGCTATAGTTAAATAGGAGTACTTCTTCATAATCTATTTCTTTAGTAATTTCTATAAATTTTTAATTAAGTTGAGGTTAGGGAAATAAAATAGCTAATTAAGTATTAGGTAGCTCTTATCTCTTAAGAATAAAGTCATATTTTAGCTAAATAGATAGGATTATGAGCCTGTAGGTAGGGGTTAGGGCGAGTTATAAAAGGCAACTATCTTTGCTAGAGAAAGTTGCGCGCGAAGCGCAGTAAAATTTGGCAGCAGAGTGGCTTATATAAGTGTGAAGCCACACTGCAAGCCACTACAGCTACGCAGAGCTGCAGCGGAGCCACGTAGGGCTGCTAGTGCTGTAGTGCCGCATTACAATATACCCTCTAGCCGCGCCTGCGAATGCTATTATATTCTTTACGACATATCGCGCGCGGCTACAACTTATTTAAATATATATAAAAGAAAATAGCTATATTAAAATCAGCCCTAAAAGTATAAAATAAATAAAAATAACCTCTTATTATTCTTTATAATATTTATAGTAATTATAACTACTATTATATAACTTAGCTAATAATAATATAGGTATTAAAGGTATTAGAATAGTAGTTAACTACTAATATAGAGGGTAGCTAATTACTTACAAAAGGCGGTCTCAGAGCGTAAGTGTGAAGGGCGGGCCCCACAGGGGCGTAGTGCTGCAGCCAATAGCATCTCAGCCTTCAGTATGTGCATGCGCAGCAGTACTACCAATTCGGCCATAACAGCGCAAAAGGTACATAACAACAAGTCACGCACTTGTTATTTGGCTGCACTTAAGTACGGGATATGTCCGCCCACTGATGCGACCGTGGCGCAGCCCGTAGCAATAGGGCATAGCCCGTAACAGTAAGTATAAATATCTCTTTATTGCGCTTAGTCATTGAATTTTTCCTCTTCTTCTACTTAGAATACTATTTATAAATAACTATAAGTTAATTTCTCGCGCGCTTGAAATCTAATACCCGCCTTTATTAGTTATTATATATACTTATCTCTTATTATAGTACTATTAATATATTATTATATTATTATTAAAATAGCCCCTAAGTATAATAAGACTATTGAGGAGCTTACTGCCTATATTACTAGAGTAAAGGCAACTAAAGCTATTAATAAAGTAGAGAGAGAGTGACTAGCTACTCTTACTAAATAGTAAGCTACCCTTAATATATAGCTTACTACTAATACTAAGTAGTAGTAGTAAGTAGAAGAGAAAGAGGAGGAAGATAAATTACTACTACTCTCTTATCTTAAATAATACTAATAATATTATTACTGGTTAAGGAGCCTACTAGGCTATAGAAGAAGAGGTAGTATACTAAAACCCCTCTAACGCTTTAGTAGAAGACTCCTCCTAGTGGGGGCGTAAAGACGCGTAGGTTAACTAAGAAGCCCCACGCTACCTCACCTATTCTAGAAGGAGCTAGGGACCTTATAGATCCCCCTTACTATAGCTATAGCTACTTACTACTTATAAGTAAGAGCTTTAGTTACTTCTTTTATAGTATCTATAGGTACTACTACTATTACTTATATAACTAAAGCTATAAGCTCCTACTTATTACTACTATTAAGCCCTATTAGGTATACCATAAGGCATTTAATAAGAATAACTAAGTTATAAGTATATTAGTATCTAAAGGAGTATATCTAGATATTTAGAATAAAGCTAATAATACTATTTAGAGGCTTACCTTTTATTACTATACTCTCTATATTATTTTAGAGAAGGAGAAAGAAGAGGTAGAGGAGGAGGAAGATAAGCTGGGGGGGGGGGGGGGGGGGGTAAGAGGAGGAAGAAAAGGAGAGGAGTAAGAAGGTTATTATTATATACCTAGAGAGCGCTGTTAGAGAGTTAGCTTTAGCTAGCTCTTTATAGTAGTTCTCTAAGGCTACTATAATGCCTACTAGTAGTATTATATACCTAGAGCTTATTATTAGAGAGTTGCTTTTTAGTAGCTCTTCTTAATAGGTCTCTTTAGCTATTATACCGCCTAGTAGTACTATTACCAGTATATATACTTATTCATTAAGCTTTTTAGCTCTCCTTTATATACCCACTAGTACTACTAACCCCTTAGTTAACTGCTTTATTATAGCTATCTAAATAGAGGAGAGCTCCTATGATTAAATATATCTCTATAGGTATAAATACTCTTTACTTTTAGTATTTAGGAGGGATAGCAAGCTAATATACCTATAATAATTACTTTATAGAGGGGGCTATAGCCCCACAAATAATATCTACTAGCTATTAAACTAAATAAAGCTTATTTCCGGTCTTTACACCTTCTTTTATATTTTAGTAATAATATACTAAGTATCTACTAGATTTAGTAGTACTTAGAAGCATTCAAATTTAGCTTAGGAGAGGTTCTCAATAAGTTTATCTAATAAAATCTAGTCTATATATAGAGCACTTTAAAAATTCTCTTCATATACTCCTAGTAAAGCTATATATTCTAGATATTAACATACTATAAATAGATTAATATTCTCTATCCCTCTTTAACTACTAATTCAATAGTTTACTCATTATTACCATAGACCTTCTAAATATCTCTAAGTTTCTAAAGCTATATCATAATATAGCTTCTAAAGTACTATAATATCTTTAGTAGTATATTTAAGACTTAGGAGCTCTGCTCCTATGATAGATATTATAATAGTTACTCAGCGAGCTGCTTTCTATTAAAGTGCGCCTCTACAGAGCATTATAGTAAAGCTCTAGGAGGATTTATAAGTCTTATTATTATTAGTAAAAGAGTTATTACTAGTAATAAGTAGTAGAATCTCTTACTTACTCCCTAAGCTGCTATAGTATATTATAAGGTAGTAAGTTATATAGAGATATTAAATATACTACCTCACTATAGCAAAGTGCTGCGCGCTAGGATTTATGAGAGAGTAGGAAATTTAGGCTATAGTAAAACCTATATCTAGCTATATTACTATTATAATATATAGGATACTTTCTATAAGTAATTAATACTTCTTGATTTGTGTAAATTTAGCCTCAACTTTATATGTTAGTAAGCTTAATAAATAGTAGGGGAGTAGGAGAGTAAATACTACTACATAAGTCAGAACACTTAGTACTAATATAGATATACTAACTATAGACTAAGTAAATTCTTTTAGCTGACTAGTTATATATAATATATAGCCTGAAGTACTAGTCAATAAAACCTAGTTTATAAACCTTATATAACTTCTTAATAGCTTTAATAAGCTCTTAAGCTTATTTCTAATAGTTACAATAAAAAAGAATAGAAACATTGTTAATATAGAATAGGATAAGAACTCTATAATAATTATCTTGAAATAAGTAGAGCTCTTCTTTATATAGGAAGAGCTTAAGCTTATATAGAGCTAAGGAAAACTCCTTATACTATAAGAGAGGAGTACTTTTAAGCCTATAGAGAGCCTTATGAAGCTTAATAAGCTTTTTATACTATTTAAACCTATCTGGGAGGTAATAAGTAACTAGCTCTCTCTTAAAGTTAATATTTATATTTGAAAAGGTATTTATAATATTAAATTCTAGGATTTTATAGTTAAACTAGGCTAAAATTACGATCCCTATATATAAGCTCTAAGCTATAAGTACAGTAATATAAATAAAACTAAGAGAGGAGGTATCTTAGTTATCTCCTCTTATATATATATACACTTTATAGGAGTTAAAATAATTACTATAGAATTTATAGAAGTATATCTATTTTCGAGAGAGAGGCAATGAGTATACCTCAGCTTAATTAATAATCTACTAGGTCCCTATCATAGTACGTTTAGTAATCTCCTTCTTTATAGTAGCTTAAAATATATTTTAGAGCAGCTCCTTAAGCCTCCTAACCTTAAAGTAGTTATTAGAAGGCTTTATGAGGTTTTCTATAAAGTATATAGAATTCTGCTTAGTGCTGGGGCGCGTCTCTAAATTATTATAGAGGCGCGCTATAACTATAAAGTATAGAGACATATATCTAAGAGTGCTTTTAATAGTAGCCTGCTATTAATTAAATAAGAAGGTTATAAAAAAAGCTTACTATTATTTATTATTTAGTGAGTTCTCTAGATATATAGTTATAAGGACTCTTAGGCGTTGCTCTCGGGCGCTCAATTAGGTAGGGGGCCTATAGTCTCGCTATTAGTAAGGGCGTCAGGTAGGTTAAAATATCATTATTGTTTCACCTATTGAGGGGGAAGCTTATCTAATATCTATTAAGCTAGCCTCACTAGGCGCTTAAGTAGCTAGTTCCTAAGTATCTAAAATAGGTTGCTAGGCTATATTAAGTATACCTATAGCTATAGTAGTAGTTAAAGTCTCTGATCCTATTTCTAGTATACTATTAGGTTTAGGAGTCTATTTAGGAGTTAATAGCTCTCTCTATATATTAGCTAATAGGCTTTGAGACTTTATTATAGTAGTAGTATAAGGCGCTTCTAAATAGAGGGAAGCAGCTAGTATAGAGAACCTAAATAGCTCTCTAGGAGGATTACTTATTATAAGGTAATTATTAGCTTTATTAAGCACTCCTAAGGTGTTGAGGATTGCGTTAGCTGATTTAATAGGTATTTCTACCTTATTAATAATTATCCAAGCGCTCTGAATATTCAGAGCGTCTGCTTTATTATCTAGAGAGTAGAGATTTATCTTTTTAAAGTATATATTACATGTTATAATAACCTAGTTAAGCGTAGGAACCTAGACACTATAGAGATTACATATTTTAGATATATATCCTGTAAGGTATCTAAGATAGGCTTTAGAGTTAACCTTATAACAGCGTCTCCTAATGCCTCTCTCACGCGCTCCTTTCAGAGGGTAAGCTCTATAGCTATAGGCGTAGAGGCCTCGCTAATATAAGTGAAGGTCCCGTTGCGTTAGAAGCGTGAGGTCTAGCTACTATTATCAGAAGTATTACTAAAACTACTTAAGTTGTTTTTAGATAGAGCTTTACTAGTTATTTATAGCGCTCGGGCTAAATAGATACTCTCTAGGCCTCTAATATGAGGTATATTAGTAGATAAGCTGCTAATAATATCGCTGGGGCTTTTGGAATAACTTTGCCGCTTGCGCGCTTGCCTTCTCCGATAGGCTCCTTAATATTTACTAGTGAGAGTTCTATATTAACACCGAGCTCTACTATCTATTATTTATAGCGCATAAAGCCTAGGTACGCAGTAACAGCGCGCTTAGTATTAAAATTATAAATAGTTAGGCCTCATTATCTTTATACGTAATATTTAAATATATTAAGTGCCCCAAACACCTCATTATACTTCTTAGAGACTAATGGGAATTTAAAGAGCTTTCTGCTATACTTATCTTTAATTAAAAGCATCTAGGCATATAGTCTACTAAGCTTCTAATAATTAAAAAGGGTTTATACTATGGCATAGTAAGGCTAGGGGGCTTTGCTTTTAGATAGACTACGCAAAATAACTTAAGTAGTATATACTTAAGTATAGTATTTATATTAAGTTTATAAGGGAGCCTTAATCAAAACCCCCCTAGCGTTATAGACTAGGCGCTTAAGAGCGGCCTAATCTAAGTATCCTAAGCGAAGATACTAAATATTATTAGGACAGAAGATATCTTCTTATAAAATGAGAAGTAAAATAAAGAGGTAGAATATATATAAGGTTATTTAAATATAATAAATAGGTAGATAAGCCACGTAAATCCTAGAAAATAACTTAATATAAAAGTCTTATATATAAAGTGCTAGAAAGCTAGAGAAGAGGTCGATACTTATAAACTGCAGTTTTCGCAAGACTCTGTAGTACGTACTTATAGTACGTACTTGTGACGCGTATGTAGTATGCGCTTACTGAGTGTAAGTTTATGCGCTTATTAAGTCTAAATCCTATAGGATTTTGCACGCGCAGTATCTTAACTTTTTTCTTCCTTCTAGTTTATATTTGAAATATTAATTAACCCTATTTGAATAGTAGCGAGGTATTTACTATTTAAAGCCTAATTAAGAGCGAACTTTAAATATAAGCTCTGGTTTACTATATCTTTTATTTTCATCCAGTTGAAGCAATTTAAAGGTTATAGAGAAAAAGTAATATCTTTTACTATATTTCCTATGAATATAAGCGTTATTAGGTTTATTTAGCTACGCAGTTATATAAGAGTTACGCTAGTTTCTTATTACTATTAGATAGGGCTATAATACTAGTGGAGCTTATAGAAATCTTAAGATAAAGTAAGTAGGTAGAAACAGAGTTAAATTAGAAGAATACTAAGTTACTTTTATAAATAAGCTGCTTAATATAAGTAGATCTACTAGGCTTCTTAAGCTATAAAGTAAAGTTATAACTACTATATTAAATACTCATCTCATAGAGAAGAGCCTCTAAGATTATATTAGTATATGTATTCTGAATTATGATTTAATTCATTAGTATTAGGAAGCTCTTTTAAGCTATAGATATAATTAGCACGGCTATGAAAGTAGTGGGAGAGGAAGCAAAGATTCCAGAATAATATAACTAGAATTCTGGAAAAGAATGGTTTCTAAGGGTAATGTTTCGGGTTTGAAGCATAATATTTAAATAAAAGGAAAAATGTAGATATTAAAAGATATATACTTTATATTTATATCCTCAAAATCTAAAGCGCTAGAAGGCTAGAAAACTATTAATATATATAAACTATAGTCTTTATAAGACTTTATAGTAGTACGTACTTATAATGCGTACGCGCTTACTTAGTATAAGCTTATATCCTTACTAAGTATAAGCGTAAGCTTATGCGCTTAGTAAGTCTACGCATAAGTTTATATGCTTACTAAGTTTTAGGTTTATGCTCTTATTAAGTATAAATCCTATAGAAATTTGCACGCGCAGTATCGAAACCATTTCTTTGTTCTAATTTATATTTAGAATATTTTTACTCCTGTCTGAATAGTAGAAAAATATATACTATGTGATACTTATCTAAGAAAAACATCTAAATATAAACTTTGTTTTACTATATTCCTGATTCTTATAGAGTTATAGCGGGTTAAAGTTATAGAGCAAAAGTAATATCTTCCACTAGATTTCCTATATACCCCCTAAAGATATATATAGTAAAGTAAAATATATAAATATTTTACTAATAGAAATAAGATATATATATAAGGAAAAAATGAAACCCTACAGAAAAAGAAAAAGAAATATATAAGAGAAAACCTATATATTAACATTAATTTAATTATAGATCTAATTTATATATCTTAGTCTTACTATTAGTAGGTAAAAAACTCTTAGGAATAGTATTTAGCTTAGTCTTAGCTAATTGTAA
Organism: Colletotrichum euphorbiae; assembly: GCA_037178605.1. Classification (NCBI taxonomy): domain Eukaryota; kingdom Fungi; phylum Ascomycota; class Sordariomycetes; order Glomerellales; family Glomerellaceae; genus Colletotrichum; species Colletotrichum euphorbiae. The sequence continues at coordinate 67,915 of JAXCEF010000217.1, forward strand.
TATATTATTCCTAACTAGCTTTCTTAATATATCCGCTATATTATCTCGTAATTTGATGTGATATAATTCTATTAGATTATTCAATATAGTATCTCGGCTAAAGTAATTTTTAATGTTAGTATGCTTTGTCTTTTTATAAAATTCAGGAGTTTTAGCTAGCTTTTATGCTGCTTAGTTATCTATTAAAATCTTAGGCTTTATGACAGTATGATCTATAGAAGCTATTTTTATAATAAACTTATAGCTAGTTTAACCTAGAGAATAATACTATAGTTAAGACTAACTATCCTAAGTCTACTCTTAGAGAAGTACTCTCTTAAGCTTACCTAGAAAGTATCTAGCGCCTAGTAGTATTTTACTTGAGGAAGCTTTTACTAGGAGAGTATAATTACTCTATTTATAATAAAGAGCTTCTAGTAGTACTATCTTACCTCTGCGTGTGGAGAGTGGAGCTACATAGCGTTCCTATCTTTAAGGTACTAACTAACTACTAGAGGCTTAAATACTTTATGAAAAAGTAATAACTTATAGAGCGCTAAAGTAGGTAGGTAGAGAAGTTATCTTGATAACACTTCTATATTAAATACTACTCTAGTAGGGAGTAAGTATTACAAATTAAAACGAATTATATATATAGTGGATTTTGCTACAGATTGTGAAGCTATAAATCAAGTGACTTAATATCTTTTCTACTATTACTCTTTTATTACTATATTTTTATATTAATCTGCTTTTGTTTAGTTATTGATAGTAGCTAGAGATGATTACTTTCTATATATAGCACTTCTATTATTTTCAGATGAATTAAATAGTCTCCCCCCCTTCTGTATTATTTACATTCTATACCTTACTCACCTTATTCCCTACTTAATAGGTTATAAGCCCAGCGGGCTTTACTATCCTACTACTTTTAATATACCTTTGAATATCACATATTTAGGGTATTAATCAATAAAAGACCTTAGTATTCCATTTTTTTCCTACTTAATCTAACTCTATACTATTAAATCCGTACTTATTCACTAAAACTCTCTTTAAGATCTTAATCTAAACCTACTCCTTTTCAAAGTACTCCACTTTTATACATATATATATGTAGTTTTAATATATATATATATATATACATAGTCTTAAAGAGACCAAAAGACTCTGAATCCGCTTAAGGCTATGCTTAAATTACTAGAAGAGTAGTAAGTATTATAAAGAGTTTTTACTAGTTATAATATACATTACTATATAATAAGAGATTATTATATTATTACTTAAAAGGAAATCAAGTATCTATTAGTCTTAATTCAATTCCTGAGAAGTATGCATTCATTAGTTACACTTCGATTTCATATAATAAACCTAACTCTATTTCACATATTAATTCAATACATTAATAAATATCTACTTAAAAAGGGGCTTTCTAATATAACTTCCTGAAAATAACCTTGTATTTAAAAATAAGTACTTATTAAAATAATGTTTTGTTAGGTTAAAATAGATTCTCATAGTAAGACCTCTTCTATCCCTAAACTTAGAGGTAGTATCAATTATATTACTTGAGCTGTTAGTATGAGAGCTGGTTTAATTATAAAAGAATTAAGCTATACTATTATTAATGACTATATTAGTACTAATAATACTAGGAGTAAGAATAATAGTAGAAATAATAATAATTCTTTAGTAGAAGATATATAAGATTCTACTCCTAATGAATCTGAAAAGAGTTATAGCTTTATATTATTATATGCTGAAAATAGGCCTCTGATTTAGATCTAGGGTACTGTTACTACTGAAATAGCGTGGGATATATTAAAAGAGACTTATAATTCTAAAGGGTTTATATCTAGTTATTTATTATCTTAGGAATTTCTGAGTAATACATTAACTAGTAATAATAATAATGATATATGAGATTAGTTTAATAATGTTAAGAAGATATCTAATAAGCTAAGAGCTCAAGAATTAGATTCATCTAATGATCCGAAGTAAGGATTTAAAGAAATACTAGATATTCTAGTAAGTCTAATTCTAATAGTATAATTCAAACTAATAATCACTATTAATATAAATAAGCTATAAAACAAAAAATAATATATTGAGTGCTTATATATAGCCACTATACTATAAGAATAAAGTTATACTTATAGCTTTTTCTCTATACGCTATAATATATAAAAAGATCTAAATACTACTAAAACGAGCGAATTCGTTCAAAACTGTGAAAATATTAAAATGCCTAAAACAGTAGTTCCTATAGCAATGAAATAAAATAGCAATATAAAGTTTAGTATTAAACCTTATCTATATTTGAAATAATTAAGTTTGTAAAGCTTGAACTGAGGTTACCAGGATGAGTATGAATACTAAGGTTATGAATACTAAGATTATAGTTCGAAACGAACATCTTTGGAAACTATTCAAGATGAAGGCTAGCATTACGGATATTATAGATCCATACCGGAAAGACGATATCTGTAATATAAGGATATTGTAAATGAGACTCTAAAGTTAAGAACCCACCCTATACAACCCCCCCCCACATCCGTACACTGTTCCCACCTGAAAAGATATTTTTCAATATACTATATTGAAGTGATTTAAAGAGTACTAAATCTAGGGAAAATATAATACGTACTTTTAGTACATACCTATATAGTATATATTTGTATCTATTTTTAAGACTGCTATATAGATAGTGGTGAAGTTTTGAATACTAGGTATAGTATAATAGGAGTTTCCTTCTCTTAATACAGCAATTAAATGAATAAGGTAAAAGAATCTTATAATTATAAGAAGATTATTTGAAAGTAAGTTATAAATACTACCTTTTTGCTTCTATTAAATTAAATCTAAGAGAATGTTAAGTACCTACTAATATGTATAGAGTTTTGATTAGTAGTACTTAAAGATATAAAACTGAACTTAATATATAATAAATGTGATTTAAAAAGAATTATAGCATTTTTAATATAATATCATTACTCAATATAGCTAGATGTTTGAAGTAATAAGAAGTTAGTGTTTCTAAGCAAACTACTAATAAACCTTAAAATTTCAGAAAAAGAACCTTATTCTAAACATAAACTACTTCACTAATTAGGAAATATTTTCTTAATTATTTCTCATAATTTATTTAGAAAATAAGTTAGATATGTATATATTTCAACAAACATCTCTTTTATTTATAGCTATATATATTTCGAAGAATTGAAAACTAAGTTTAAGGTGTAAACTAGTGAATTTGGGTGTACGGATGTTGGGGGTGTGCCGCTGGGTGGAGTGGGTTCTTACTAATAATTAATCCTACTAATAATGTAGTAACCTTAATAAAACTTGAAATTTGGCAATACCTACTTTAATTAGTAACTATTACAAATAAAGACAAATTATACATACAGTAGGATTTTCTCATAGATTAGAAAGTTATAAATCAAGCAATTCAACACCTTTTCCACTACTACCTTTCTATTATTATTATCTATTCATATTATTTCGCTGTGTTTCAGTTATTTATACTAGCTATAAATAAATACTATCTATATAAAGCACTTCTACTATTTCAGACAAAACAAACAGTTTCCCCCCTTCAATATTGTTTATACTCTACCTACTATCTGCAACCTCACTAACCTTATAACCTATTTAACAAATTAGCTCGTTCTAGTGTTATTTAGTTCTTTCTATATTTTATAGCATATAGAAATAGCTATAGGTATAATTACTTCTTTCGTAGTATACTGACTAAATGCTGATACTATATATACTATTTTTAGTGCTATAGCCTATTCGTATTAATAGTGATAATTAGTTTGGATTACGCTATTGAAATTACACTTATTGGAATATCTAGTGTTCTTTTTAGATTCTCACTTTAGAAGGGTATTTAGAGTATTAGAGTATAGTGAGGAGATCGTATTACTTTATGAATATAGTTAATCTTACTATTAGGTTTAATATTCTTATCTTTATTATTAGTACTAATAACAAATTCCTTATAATATACTTTAGATACTTCTATTACTTTATTGTATTAAAAATAATTAAAAATCCTCTTTAGATAAGTAATCGGATTTACCTTCAAAATAGTCCGGGTTAGGTACCTTAGAAGTATATATCAAAAGGTAACTAGAAGCTCTTAGATATTAACTCTATTAATTCAGTTATCATTTAGTCTTTTACTGTTAGTTATAGCATATACTTTTCCAGGATATATCTGATTTAGAGTATAATAAGGGTGGTTCTATAGCGATATATATTAACTATATTTATGGACCTTAGAGGCATTAAATATCTTGGTTTAGCTTCCTTTATTCCTAGGTAAAAGGGGTGTCAAATAAACTACAAGGCAGCATATATAAAAAGAATTAAAGAATACTAAAACGAGCTGAATTATTTATGACAATAGAATCATAAAATACCTAAAATAGTAATCTCCATAGCAACGTAATAGAATAATAAATAGCAATATAAGAAATAGTACCCTAACATTTATTCATATTTTAAATTTTCAGGTCCATAAAGCTTAAATTAAGGTTACTAGGATTAACATAAATACTAAGCTTATAAATACTAAGGTTATAGTTCAAAACCTATATCTTGAGAAACTATTCAGGCTGAATGCTAGCATTATGGATATTCTAGATCTATACCAGAAAGATAATATCTACAACATAAGGTTATTATAAATTAAATAAACCTTATTTGTATAAATAACCTAAATAATAACCTTATATTTACAGTAAATCTTAATTTAATAAGCCCATAAAATTGACAATATGGATGTCTTCGATCCGTTCGATCTATACATTAAGCGTTACGGATATCTTCAATCCGTTCGATGCAAATGATCGAAGTTATATATATCTTCAATCAGTACGATCGACATTACAGATATCTTCGATCCATACGATCAACGTTACGCATATCTATAATCTATACAGAAGGGTTTTATGTATAATAATAAAGTTACTATAAATAAGATATTAAGGTTATTAATAACAAATCCTACTAATAATATAATAACCTTTAAGTTTTAGTAATATCTACCTTAAGTAGTAAATATTGCAAATAGAATTAAACTATATATATATATATATATATATATAGCGGGATATTCCTATAGATTAGGAAGTTAGAAGTCAAGTAATTTAATACCTTTTCCACTACTACTACTCTTCTATTACTATCTATTTGTATTTTTGGGCCATTTCTTAGTTATTTATACTGGCTATAAATGACTACTATTTATGTATAGCACTTCTACTCTTTTATGCAAAACGAATAGTTTCCTCCCTTTTATATTATTTATACTCTACCTACTATCCGCAATCTCTATAACCTTATATTTTTTTGAACAAATTTACTGTTTCTGTAGTTTTGAATGAATTGGCTAGTTTTAGTGTTATTCAGTTCTTTTTGTATATTATAGCGTATAAAAACTAGCTATAAGTATAATTATATCTTTCATAGTATAGTAGCTATATGTAAATACTAAATATTTCTTTTTGGTATTATAGCTTATTTACATTAATAGTTATAATTAGTTTGAATTATACTATTCGAATATCTAGCATTCTTTCAGATTCTTACTTTAAGTAGGAATTACCTTTTCAGGTAGTTTATTGTTTTTATGGATTACTTTGTTTAGTGTTATTTAGCCCTTTTTATATACTTTAGAGTATGGAAAATAGCTATAAGTATAATTCTATCTTTTATAGCATATTAGCTATACATATGCTATATATACTACTTTTAGTATTATAGGTTATATATGTTCATAGTGCTAATTAGTCTGAATTATATAATGAGAATATCTAGTATTCTTCAAATTCTTACTCTAGAATTATTATAAAAGAGGTACTATAGTTTTCATAGTATATATTATATATTGACTATTAATCATTATAATAGAGTAGTAAACTCATATATCTTCTTATATGCTATGTAAATCTAACTTATATACGGTTTTTTCTTTTTAATATGCAAAGCTCTTTTTGCAGCGCGCCCGTAATTAGCCTAGCACGCCCGGAGTCTGGCCGGGGTCTACCCGGATATTAGGCATTTCCCCAGCCCTTCTATTATGCTGCTAGGCCCTTAATCTGACATGAGTCATCCACTTGCTATTATGCGCGCACTTAAGTAGCCTAGCTACACCGCAGCCCGCCCGCATAAGCCCGAAGGTGCACAGCCTATAACAGCTTAATAGCGCTATACCTATGCTCTTAACTAGTAATAGGCACTAGATAATCTCTTTATTAGTAATTAGGTTTATATGTTAGTAAGAAAAAGTGCTGCAAGAATACCTCAAAAGTATCTATACTATAGAATAGCACCTAGTTTATTAAAATACTCTAGAAGAACTCAAGTCCTAGATCTACTAAGAGAATATAATTACTTCTTGAGTTTTTACTCTGTATGCTTAAAATACTATAAGAGTTTTATAAGGCGCATCTAACTACTAAAGGGCTACTGAAGTAACTCTCTGCATAGCTATAAATTATAGCATAAGACGAAGATTCTGCCCTATCTAGAGATAATAATATGCTAGTATAGAAATAGAGGATTAGAACTAAAATATCATTATTTATGTTATAATTCTTTAATATAGATAGTAATATTAATCAAGAGGGAGGGGTAATAATGTAGTACTAAGCTTAAGTAGCCCGAATTTAAAGTTACATGACTTCCAGGTTATATAACTGCCTATTCATAACTACTAATTGGACTATACACAAAAGGTATATAATAATAAGTCCAGCACTTATTGGTTAGCTGTACTTAATTAAGTAAGGGACATAACTATAGCATAGCCTTTTGTAATAAGGTATAGTTATACTATGATATACTGGGCTAGACCAAAGTCTTTATAATAAGAAATAATATAATACTATCTATTTGAAGCTAAAGAGGAAGGAGAAAGAATTTTCTACTTTAGTAAGGTTATATTAGGTTTATAAGTAGCTACTAAATAGCTACTAAGTGGGCCCTAATGGCGGTAAATCTAAGCAGAAGCCTAGATAGGTCTAACTAGGTATAGCTTATAATATTATTTCCACCTCTAGCTAGAGGCCCTTTTAATACGAGCTAGGTTGCTATTATTAATTATAATTAGCTTATACCTCTCTTATTACTTATCCATTACTTATCCATTACTTTAGTCTCTATAATTTTCTCTACTAGCTTCTAGGTAGGCTCTATATACCCTCCCTACTTAATTCATACCTTATGCTGTCACTCCCTCCCTATTACTCTCTACTATACTATATAAACCTCCTCTATGCACTATTTAAACTTACTATCATTACTAATAACTAGTAGTAGGTATAAATCTACCTATAATTAGGTAGATAGGAGGTCCTCTAGTACCTTATAGAGAAGATTAATATGGAACCTAGAGTGAATATTCTCTAGAATATCTAGTTTTATAATATAAAAGCTTAATATACCTATAACTGTATACTTATAGTATAGCTATAAGAGCTTCTTACTAGGCCTAAGGCTCATATAGTTTACTATTAGTTAATAGACCTTATTACCTACCTAAAACCTCTCTACTAGGGACCTACGCCTATTTATATTTTCCTCCCTCTATTACTAAGCTACTATAAAACTAGCTTAAATAAAGCTTACTATATGCTTAAGCTTACTCATAAGGAGAGTAGGTACTACTTATTTAGTAATAAGTATATTAAGTTTCTCTTCTATAACTAGTATAGGCTTAGTATAATACTTATACTCTAGAAAGAATAGGAAGAGTCTAGTTATATTACTTACTTTATCCTTAAATACTAGTTAGATAGTAGGAAATAGCTTTCCCTAGTTCTAGTTATCTTATAATTAAGTTATATATACCTGTAAATTAGCTTAGATCTCCTAGTTCTATCTCTTTATTCTACTATTAGTTCATACTTAGAATATTATACTTAATAACTAAGTTATTCTAACAAGGTAGTAGAACTCAGCTTAAAAGTAGCTTTCCTAATTAAACCCCTAGTTACTAATAATGTTATATAAAAATCTATAGAAGTAGAAGTGTTAAATTAAAAACTATTTGGTATAAGCTTCTACCTCTATAATATCGATGTCATTTAATATTATAGATTTATTAAGCTAGCCTACTATTACTTATAAATAATAACTAGTATTATGTTTTATAAGTAGTGAATTTATAATAAAGCTTATAGAGAACTTAGAATGTAACTAATTAAGTACTAATAGAAGCTTATTTACCTCTAGATGAATATCCCTCTATATATATTATAGTTCTATGTAAACTTATATGTAGTTTATAGCTAACCTAGCTAATAAAACTATCAGCTTATTGTCTTAAGTATACTATTATAGCTTAAATAAGTAGTTTTACTTGAGTTGTAGCTTTATTAGATAATCTTGACATAGAGTTCTTCTAAAGGTTTATTATTATTCTCCCTACTAGGTACCTATAGCTTACCCTAGAATATTAACCTCCTAAGGTTATTAATATTATATTTACTAAGCTAGAACTTCGCCCTATTATTTAGTAGAAAGCTATATAGCTATTATGTGACTATATTAGAAGTAGCCCTATATATAGTTTCCTTTTATACTATATCTTACTATAAAATATATAGCTCTAGGTCCCTAATGAAAACTATAGTATCTAGAATATCTAGATAGCCCGCCTAATACCTCCTTACTAGGGGGCTAGTAATAAGGTCCCTATACAGTTAAGTATAATTAGGTATTAGGTATAAGACTCTCCCTTATTTCTACTTATTATCTTACCTCTAAGGTATATCCTACTCTTACTATAAGAGAGCATTAGGGGCTACTACTCCCCTACTAAAGTAATATTTAGTATACGAGTTACACTAAAATAACTTCTCTACTTACTTATTCTGATACTCTATAAGGTAATACTTCTCTATAAAGTATTCAAGCCCCTAGTAGTTAGTTGATACCTTAAAAGTAGGGATACTATATAGCTTAGCTCTCTATATATGAAAATAAGACAGTACTACTAGAACTTCTTTATTTTAAATAAAGTAATTCTACTCTATTAGTAATAGCTTCTTTAAGTAAAATACTATTAGATACCAGATACCCTCTAGATTAGCTGAAGAAAATACTCCTCCAAAAATAAAGCTAAAGGAATTCGTCTTAATAATAATTTAATTCTCTAAGTTAAACTAGTAGAGAACTAACTAAATATAGAGTAGCTCCTTAAGCTTTTCAAATACTTGGTCCTAATCTCTCCCCTAGTAGAATACTATATCCTAATTAATAAGTTATCTTAATAGATTAATAATCTTTCTGTTACTAGATATAAATATGTCATAGTAATTCATGAGCCCTAGGAAGCTCTAGACCCCTCTAAGTAAAGTAGAGAGTAATTACTTAGTAATTACCTAAAGCTTCTAAGAATTATAGAATATGCCCTTCCTTATTATTATAATAAACCGTATATACTTGAGATTTTTAATTAAAAACTTTAACTTTATAGATTTAAGGTAAAGTTTAGCTACTATTAGCCTCTAGAGGACTTTTTGAACCTTCTTCTTATAGTTTTCTTTTATTTTATCTAAATAAACTAGTCTATTATATATATTAATAGTAAAAAGGTTATCAAAGAAGTTTTATAATATATTGTTAATATATTATTAAAAACTAATAGGGGCGCTACTTGAACTAGAGGGATATACTACTTATTTAAATAAGCTATACTAGATATAGAATACTATTCTCTCCTAGAACCCCTCGATAGTTCTTAACTTATAGAAAGTAACTACTATATCTAACTCTATATACTATTTCGCTATACTAACTTAATATAATATCTTAAAAACTAGTAGGAGGGAGTAGTAATTCTTCTTAATAATAGTATTGAATACTCTATAATTAGTATAAAAATAAATACTACCACTAGGTTTCCTTATAAATAGTACTAGGGCTCTAGTTAGTAAGCTACTAGTTCAAATAAACCCCTTATGGAACAGATCTCATAGTATGTTCTTAAGTATTATTAGCTCCTTCCATAATATATTATAAAGGGGTCTCGAGGAGAGTAGTAGTTCCCTCCTATCTGGAGTAGAAATAAAGTTAATTAACTAGTTTACCTTAAGCTAGGTAGGGGGAAATGAGTAGGCTTTATTAGAGTTAAATAAGCTAAGGAACTTATTTAGAACTTAAGCTAGTACTTTATACTATTAATTCTCTTTTACTCTTAGGTTTAGTGCCTTCTCAATATCTACTAAGCTAATTACTTAAATCTATATCTTTATAATACCTCTCAAATACTTACTCCACCTCTTTACTAGATATTAGTAAGTTATAGAGAATAGTAGTATATCTAGGAATTTTATAGCTCTTATCTCTATTATAAGGAGGAATTCCTCCTCCTCCTTTAGGTATAGCTTAATATAGCCCTAACTATAATATATCTAGTAAGCTACTATATTATGTATAACCTAATTCTACTCTATTTATAGCTACCCTAAGAGAACTTCTTGACTAAAGCTTTTTACCATATATATATAAATATATTAAATATAGCTACTAGTCTCTAAGTTCAAAGCTACTATACCTAAAGTATTATATAGTATTATAGTATATTCTAAATAAGCCTGTTTTTTAGGTTATATAACCTCTAAGTTATGTAAACTATAGAAGACTTAGACCTGTGGGGCGAATAGTAAATAGCTAGACTTTAGGTTATGTAACCACTAAGTGAAAAAGCCTATAGGGGGCTCTCTACTCTCTAGCGCTTATACTATCCTATACTTAGATTATTTTCTTCTTTAATATAGAATATACTTAATATAGCGTAATTAAAGCGTATTAGCTTTTATTTCTTTTGCTATTTATAATACTATTAATTCCTAATTCTCTAGAGATGGAAGTAGAATACATTAAATTATCTAAGTCCTTAGTATACTAATTAGTCAACTATAAGTATAATATCTAACCAAGCACTAAGCTAACTAATTTATATTCTAACTTACTAACTAATATACCCCCCCCTTCCCCTACTATACGCCTAGTATACTAAATAGAATATATCTCCCTAGCTATAACTATAAGCTAGCTACTATACTAATACTTAATATAGGGTGGATCCTTGAACCCTATATTAAGGCTCTTTATTACTACTATACTATGATATCTGACCCGAATATATTCTTTTGAGAAGACCTTAAGATATTTAACCCTAATCAGCTAATTTGAGAACAGCTTATTTAGGGGTTCTTTTATAATCATTGGAACTATGGAATATAAGAGCCTTATTTAGAGCGCTATTACTAAGTTCTAGAAGCTCTCTAAGATACTTCTAGTTAGTTATACCTATTTTAGTAAGAAATATAAGGTTACCTTTACTCTTAAAAACGTAATATAGCTATTCTAGGATAATTCTAATACCATCTTCACCTAGGTTTAAGACTAACTTATTAAGAGAGCTGCCTAGAGCATAAAGGTATAGACCCTATATATAGGATATACTATAGTTAGTAATAACCTTTATAATCTTTACAATATAGCTCTTTACTTAGAATATAAGGTCTAGGAACTTTAGAACCGCTAAAATAACGCTATAACTACTAAGAGCACTACTAAGAATATAGGGGCTATTAAGCTATATTATAAGAAATAAAATTAAGCCCTGCGCAATATAGCCTCTCTTATTAAGTAGTATAATAAGGCTATAGAGGTAAATAAGGCGCTACTTTAGCGATTTAAGTGTAATATCTCTGGTATTCCTCTCCTTATTACTACTCCCTCTAGTAGTATTGATATAGCTATTTTATCCCTTCTTAACTATATAGATTACTTAAGAGCCTATCCTCATAAGGACACCCCCTTATTAACTTCTAGTAATAGTAATATTCGATCTATTAAAATACCTAAGGTCCCTACTTCTATAGGTAATAATACTAATAACTTAAAGTACCTAAAGTTTAAGAATTAGCTACTCTGTTTTAAGATCTACCTTGATAGTAATAAGTATTGTAATAACTCTTACCGCTTCAAGTATATGCTCTTACGCCTTAGAGGTATAGCTTGTAATATCATCTCCCCACTCTTTAAGGGAGACTAGCCTTAAATTTTAATAGTAGAATAGCTTATTAAGGAGCTTAAGGGCACCTTTATTAACGCTATTTAGTGATACAAAGCTTAAATGGAGCTCAATAACCTTACTAACTTATTCAAGAATATATAGCTTAAGCAAGAAACCTTTATTAAGCTCGCCTATAAGTCTAAGCTCCTAGAGTCTTAATAGTACTAGAAGTTCTATAAGAAACTACCTGCCTCCCTATAAAACTAGTATTCTATTTACTATATAAATAATACTCTTAATTTCTAGGATTATATTATATAGGTCTATATTATAGCTTATATTATAGCGCTACTTATAGCTAATTAAACTACTGCTTATAGCTTAACTCTTGCTGCCCGTGCGGAACCTTTAGGCAGAGGGAACTCCTAAATATAGTTAACCTAGGCCTAACCTAACTGCAATTATATCCCTAAGGCTTTATATAAGAAGCTCTATAAGTAAGGCGCCTATTTATTTATAGCAGTATAGGTTCTGCCTCATACAACTACCCCTATAAGAAATCTAAGGCTATTATAAATACTATAGAGCTTACTAAGGCTACTAAAACCCCTAAAACCCCTAAGAGATTAGAAAACTAGGATCCCTAGTAAAGGCAGACTCCCTACTAGGGGAAGAGAAAATATAAGATTAGTAACTAGTAATAGATTCTATTAACTTATAATAACTAATTAGTAGTATATTACTAGAGAAAGAATCAGTTCTAATCTTTAATATATATAGTACTTACTTTAAAGCTCTTCTTAATACTAGTGTAAATAGTTATACTTTTATAAATACCCAAATTACCCTCCTATTAAGGGAATTTTGCCATAGTAAATATATTAAGCTATAGCAGTTTCTTCCTACTACTGGATTTAATAGCAAACTATTAGATACTATAAATATAATATAAATAACTTATATATAGGTAGACTGCTAAGAGTTAATATAGATACTCCTCTTCTAACTTAACTCAGAGAGATATAATCTTATTTTTAGCTAACTATAGTTTGATTACTATATTATGAGTATGGATATACACTACTAGCGCTTATACTAGCCTGAAGACCTCCCTATTACATAAGACCTTCTATGTATATTAATATATAATGCAGAAGACCTTCCATAGCCCGCTAGTATAGATATAGAGTATTGACTTAATGCTGAATAATACCAGGCTGTTTTTAAAGTTAAAAAATAACTAGATAAAGCCTAGAAAACTACTGAGAGCAAAATAAAGGCTCTAATAAAAATTCACTAGCGTAACTAGGTACCTAAAAGCTTAGGTTATAACACAAATCTAAGAAAATAGGGCGCTAAAGAGCACTACACCTATAGCCTAAACTAGGTTAGCCTCCCGCAAGAAGCCTAAACCCCTTGGCCCTAAGGATTAATAAGCTGAAAAGAACCTAAATATAGTATTTACTAGAGCTATTAAATTTAAAAAAAAACCTAAGGCGAATAGCTATTAAATTAAGCTCAATTTTACTATATAAGTTTAATTTAGTAATTACCAATAAAAAAGAAAAAGATTAAATAGATACTAGCCCCCTAGAAGTAAATAAGGCTAAAAAATAATACCTAATTGAGGAGAGACTCCCGCTATACTTCTGGGACTAGAGGGATTACTTTAACAAGACAGCTAGCAATACGTGAACGCCCTATCGCCCTTGTAACTACTAAATTAAACTTAAGCCTAGCACTAAAAGATAGCTAAAGTTCTATCTACTATATAAGTAGACCTACTAGAACTTAAGGCTACTTAGTAGTACCTCCAAAATAACTTGAAAAAGAGTCTTATAGCGCTTAGGAATACCCTCTTTACATCTCTAACTCTCTTTATGAAGAAAGCTAATAAGCGCCTCTATTTCTATTCTAACTTTTGAGAGCTAAATAGATTTATTAAGAAGAATTAGTACTCCTTACTATTAATTAATAAGACTTTTAGCTAAACTAGCTAAGCTAAGCTATTTATAAAGATTAATATATACTAAGCCTTCTACTACATTTAGATCTACTCTAACTTAGAAGATTCAATAACCTTCTAAACTTACTATGGATTCTATCAGTATAAGGTCCTGCTATTTAGGCTCTATAATAGCCTAGTAGCTTACGAGCGCTATACAAATAATATATTATAGACTATTTCTGTAGCTTCTACATAGTATATATACATAATATACTAATATACTCTAGAGACCCCCTCTAGTATAGGGAATATATTAAGAAAGTCCTACATTAGCTACATTACGCTAGTCTCTAGGCTAATATTGAAATGTATGAATTTAGTATAAAAACTATCTATTACTTAGGATTTATTATTATATCCATAAACCTTAAGAAGATCTCTATAGTAAAGGAGTAGTAAGTAATAATAATAGTTTGAAGTATTTAGTTATTCCTAGCTTCTATAACTTTTACCAGCATTTTATTATAGACTATAGGAGGATTATAAGGCTACTTACTAAGTTTATTACTAAAGGTACTAAGTTTAGCTTTAATAAGGACTATATAGCAGCTTTTATAATACTAAAAGAAGCCCTAATAACTACGCCTATTCTTTAGAATTAGCGCCCTAAGCTACTTATATAAGTAGAGACTAATAACTCTAAATCTATATATACTACCGCCCCAGTCTGGAAATATACTAATAATAACTTATAGTATCGAATAGTCTATTTCTTTAAGACTATATCTCTAATAGAGATAAACTACCTAATCTATAACTATAAAATAATAGCTAGTATTCTAGCGCTAGAGAAGTAGCGCGCTATGCTTTTAGTAGTAGCCTAATATTATGAAGTTATTATAAACTACTAACTACTACTGTACTTTATAACTAAATAGCTCCTAGATATCTACTAAGCGTATTAGTTAGGTATTTAAACTAGTTTTCAGTTCTATACTTAGTACCGCCCAGGGTGTGAAAATATACTAGTACAGTGGGGTACCAAAAAAAAACGGTAATTTTTTCGCGTTACGCAAAAAAACCCCACGAACGCGTCTTCCCACCTACAATCCAATACCCCACGATGCCCTCCACGCCGCCACGCAACCGATTAAAGGATAAATTTAAGCATTCTATACCTCGTCGTCGGTTGAGGATTTTCGCAAGTTGGGAGACAGGCCAAAAAGTCAGCAGTATCGCGTTTCTAGAAGGAGTTTCGAAGAGGCACGTCTATAGCGTCTTTTCGCAATATAGGGCTCAAGATGCTAGTATCTCTTTGCCCAGCCGTAGCGCGCCACCCAGGCTAAATAATTACTATAAAAAGCAGATCCTCTAACTTATTACTCTTAATCCTTTTATCTCAAACCTATCTATTATTTAACTTTACTACCCTCATATCTCTAAGTTAACTCTATAGTAATACCTTATTAAGTAGAAGGCTAGCTACCACCTCATAGCAACGCGCCTATATCTTAGTAAAGAGGCTGCTATATCGCGATATTACTTTGCCTATAAGCACTAGAATAAAAATAGCGCTTTTCAGCATACTTTTCTCTTTACTAATAAGTCTTCTATTAATAAGGGAGCTAGTTATTAAAGGGGGTAGGTTTTCTACCCAAAAAGTATATCTTCAACTTTCTATTATAAACACCCACTACTAACTAAAACTCTATAACTAAGCTTAATAGCTACTAAGAAGAAATACATTCAAGCCCGTTATTAAAGTAGGCAGCAGAGCTAGATATTTTAGGGTACTATTCAGTTTAGCGCAAGGAGTAACCTTATAGCCCTTCATAGCGATCCAGAGGCCGCCCGCAGCAGCATTACTGCCTAAGTCTATACTGAGATACTTAAGGAATATCTTCTAACTATTTAGGAACCTAGATATATATTTATATAAGATAATACCTCAGCCTATTTAGCGAAGATCACAACCTCTTTTCTGAGGGATGAGGGCTACCCCACACTAGATTAGCCACCCTATTCACCTAACCTCAACCCTATTGAGAACGTATGGAAACTTCTGGAAGAAAGGATCATAAAGAAGTATCCTCATCTATCTACGGCTCCTAAGTCGAAGAAAACTCTTTGCGAGCTTGTAGATACTGCAATTAATTTTTGGGAGGATATCCCTATACCTATAATTAACAGCCTCATCAACAGTATAGTCAACAGAATCCAGGCCGTCCTAGCTGCGCACAGCTAGTATACGAAATACTGAATATATTCAATAATAAATATGCTACTCGAGGTACTATTCATACAATTTGACGCCTTTCGCCGGCTATTCAGCATAGTTATGACTTTCGGCGCAATCCGGGTGGTTTTCCGTTGACCGGGTGAAATTCAGGGAAAATGGGTCTTACTATTTTTTTGGTACCCCACTATAGATGCCCTCTTATAAAAGAGTAAAAACCTCTATACTTAGTAGGCTATCTATCAATTAGACTATACCTAGGTATTCTTATTACCTAGCTACTTTTTATAGGAAATTACTAATAAGTTATAATAGGTACTAGAGACTACTGTTATTCCTTAAGAGGCTACTATAAACGCTCTTAAATTAGATAATAAGCTATAGAGATACCTCCTAGTAGAATATATCCTCTATTTAAAACTAGCACCTAGAGACCCTATTACTAAAGGTATTAAGAGTACTTAGAGTAGTAGAAAAGGAGCGCTAGAAGCTCTACAATAGCCTCTTAGTTATAAATACCAAGCTAGTTATACTAGAGGAGAAAAATCTATATACAAAGTTAATTTAAGAAATATATACCTAGAGGCTGATTGCCTACTTAAGCTCAAATAAGACCTTTAAGCTTCTAAAGAAATAATAATATTAGCCCTAACTAACTATTAATATTAATTAGTATATCTATAACTACGATATCTATTACTATGCCTAGAAGCTAAGGCACTGCCCCCTAAGTAAGTTAAGGCCTCTTTTAATACCCGATTACTGTTAGGAGTATATTATACTGGAATTTATATAAAAATTATATATTATTTAACTAAGTACTATAGGTCTCATAATATATTTATAGTAGTATACTACCTATTGAAGAAAGTAATATTATTACTCCACTATAAGCCTATTATAGCTTGGAATTTAGTATAGCTATATTATATCTATATTTTCTATCGTATAGGTTTTTGAGTAATAATTATATCAAACTAAGGTCTCTAATTTATATTCAATTTCTAGAGCGAACTTTATAAGCTTTATAGTATTAGTATCTAGCTGTCTATAGTAGGTTATACTAAGATAGATAAATAGATAGAAACTCTTAACTAGTACTAAACTCAACACCTAAAGCTCTAAATTAGCAAATTTTAAGATAAATAGAGTAAGATAGTGCTTACTATAGACTTCGTTTATACTACCCTATCTAATAAGATTATAAGCCTTATGCTCTTTGAGATAGAGTGGGAATACCTACTTTATAAGCTTCAATTAGAATTAATACGTAGAAGTATTTTCTAGTATAAAGGAGAAAATTAATCATACTAATGCCTAGAGGCTAGCTAAAGCCCTCTATAGTACCTAAAATATTACTAAGGAAAATAACACTTTAGCTTAATAGCGCTATACTCACGCTACCAACTACTAATAGTAGCTAGATAGCCTCGCTATAAGTAAGTAGGTTTGTATCTTAACTATATAATAGTACTAAGAGAATCCTTCTAAACTCTCTATAGCTTAGAATAGCTGTTAAGTATTTAAGACTACTAGACCTAGAGAAACTTAAGTCCTCAACTTACTAAAGAAATATAACTATTACTAAGGTTTTTGATCCAGTAAGCTCTATAAGGCTATAGAACGCCCCTTATTAAGCTAATTTAAGCTATTACTACTAGCTATTAAGTTTAGTAATAGACTAAAGTATAAAGTAACTTAAGTAATAGCTAGTTATACTTAGTGAGGTAAGTTATAATACTAAGCTAACTAAAAGAGCTATAAATATAATCCTACTTAGTATAATATTCAGAGTTTTAAGCATGCAGCTAAAATACAATAGAACTTCTATATAGCTAACCTAATAGCTAAATAGCTACTGAAATATCTTATAGCTTAGCTATTAGCTACTATCTAAGATAAGGACTGAGGAGATTTACTAGAAGATAATATTCCCATATAACGTACAAGCCTTTATCCCTTTTACTATTTATAATATTAGTAATAAGCTACTAAAGGTATACTACCTCATAAGTTACTATTTCTTTTTAATATATAGAAATAAAGTCATAGAGCTGGGGATTAGCTAATTATTATATAGATGTTACTATTAGTATTAACTAAAATATAAGCTAAATATATATGATGAACTCTAACCTATATATCTACTAGCTGCTCTATTCTATATTATTTCAATCTTTAACTCCTCCTTAGTAAGCTCTAGACCTTAATTTTGGTCTAGAGTTAATCTTTTCCTAAGCCTTTGTTATTCTTAGAGGAGTATATCTCTACTAAATAGTCCTCTTCCTTCTCTTAGCTAGTAGGCTTAACCTTTAGGGTTCTAACTTTAGTGACCTTTAGTAACTAGTTCTCCGTTATAGAATAGTACTATCTAATATACTCTTTAACTCTATAAATATGATAGGTATAAGTATTCTTAGAGCAGGTATCTTTCTACTCCTAGGGATGCACTAGGAAGGTATTAAAGAATAACTCCAAGTCTTATTAGGGGTAGGATTTCTCTTCTACCCTAGAGATATATATGACTCTAATTATATAGATATCTACATTAATATCCTTAGCTACTAACTTCTAATAGACCGCTTAGAGGTAGCTAAGAGCCTTCTAGTATTTTAATTTATAAGTAATATTCTAAACTTTTAAGAGCTATTTACTATCATTAATAGGTACGTTAATAATAATCAACTAATTTCTTAGCCTAGAGGTAAAAGTAGCCTCTAGAAGTAATATCGAAACCTAACTAGGCTAGCTAATATTACTTATATCTACTAAAGTCTACTTAAACCTTGGCAAAAAAGCTAAGAGAAGCTCTATTTCTCTCTACTAGAGGGTCTATAGTTAAGCTGTAATTTGAGGCTATAGATTGTAATCCTTCGAGGTTTAATTAAAGTAAGCTATAAAGTCCTTAGGGTTATATTTCTTTTCTCTTACTACGTACTACATAGAAAGTAGAAACTACTAGTTAGGAGTTAGTATCTAAATATAAGTTAATTATACCTCTATATCTTAAACCTCTATATATTATACGTCTATATATTATACCTCGATATCTATAGAGTAGCAGTCCTAATTAATTTGAATAATATATCTTATTTATTATACTTATAAGGTATGTTCTCTCTACTTATCTAAGAACTTTAGAAATAGAAGTAATAGCTTTTAGATTGCTATAATAAATATTACTAGTAGTTTACTAGTAGTAATTATCTGAGGAGATATAACTAATTACTAGTTGCTTTCCTATAGCTTCTATACTTATTACTAGAGGTATAGTAGGGTATTAGAAGTACTAGTTACCTCACTCGTTTCCTAGCTACCTGCAGTCTAACTCTATTACTTTAAGAGCAGACTATAAAGCTACTACTATGCAAGTTATAATGAAAATATAATTAATTTATAGCTAAAAAGTAGCCCTTTAGTATCTTATATACTATTTCTTAGCTCTATAAACTACTTCAAGTTGCCACAGTAATAAACTAATTAGATACTAAATCTAGTCCTAAGAGATAGCTTTCTAAGCTAGCTCATTTTACTACTTAAATTTATTAATATAAGCTTTCTTTTTAATTTAAATAGCCTCAGGAAATATCTTCTAAAGGTTCATTTTTATTATCTACTAATAGTACTTAAAAGGGTTAAGATTAAGCAGATATGAGGGCTGGTTAACCCAGCTTATGCCCTTTATAAATGTCCATTACTTTACTTATTCTGCTATATGAATAGGGGCATTATTTTAAATCAAATAGCGCATATTATTATAGTTAGGGAGTGCTCCTTCCTCGAAGTAGTTAATATAACTATTAGCTATATAGCTATTATATAATAACTCTGAATTATAGTTAAGGAAGACTAATTTATTATAAGAATCCCTCTATACTATTACCTATACTATAATAGATAAATTCGCTTTTATATAACTCTTGAGGTTAATTAAATCAGGCTACTAGTGCTTATAGAGTAGCTTAAATACCTATTTAGTAGGTATAGATACTGATTTTAGTAGGAGGACTTAATAGAGAACTAAGTCCAAAACGCAATATATTAGCTTGTATAGCAATATATAGGGTATAGATACGGAGGGATATATGAGTATTAATTCTTTAACTTTAGGTAGTAACTCTAATATAAATTTAACCTATTCACCTACTACTTCTTTTATAATAAAGGGCCGCCTTATAGCCCTCTATTTTCAGTATCTTAACGCGCCGAGAGTCCTCTTAATAGTACTAAGAGAGATCAGAGTAGAGGTAACTATAAGAAGACTCTATTAGGTGCAATAATAATCTTTTTCAGCAGCACGCACTAGAGTATACTTTTCTTAACGCGTTAGTATAGAGGTATGGCTTTTGTAACTTCCTAAACTAAAAGTATAGTGTTTTTCATAACGTTCGAGAGTATAGGTAATAATACTATAAGAGCAGTTACACGCATTAGTAATAGAAGCCTTACTTTAGCTACAGTAAAAAGCTATAGTAATTACAAAACGCTCAAATTAAGTAAGGTTATTATAAGTACTTTAACTTTAACTATCTTAGTAACTAGTAGGGAGTAGCGCTTAACTTATCTCTTATTATTATAATAGTAAGCTTTAAATAAATAACAGGCTAGACCTAAGTTTTTATAATAAGAGGTAGTATAATTCTATTTATCTAAAGCTAAAGAGGAAAAAGGAAGAGTTTTCTACTTTAGTAAGGTTATACTAAGTTTATAGGTAGCTGCTAGATAGCTACTAGGTAGGCCCTAAGAGTAGCAAATCTAGGTAGAAGCCTAGATAAGTCTAACTAAGTATACCCTATAATATTCATAAACCTAACTATTTTCAGTATAGGTAAGGTCTTTAGTACTAAACCTTATATTACTACTTATTATTTTATTCTACTATTATAGGGATTACTATTCTAGGTAATTTATTATGTCTATAGTTCAAGACTTACTTAGCTTATTTTAGTATTATTTAGTTCTTCTTATGTATTATAGTATATAGAAACTAGCTATAAGTCTAATTCTATCTTTTATAGTAAAGTAGCTACATATCTATACTAAATATACTATCCACACTGCTATAGCTTATTTATCTTAATAGTTATAATAATTTTGAATTATACTATTAGAATGTATAGTTTTCTTAAATCCTTACTTTAGAAAAAGCCTTAATTCTTGCCTAATTACTAACTATCTAATAGGTAAGCTAGTAACTCCTTTATACTCTCGCTATATTACTCTTAAAAGAGAGCTATATATTATAGCTCTATAAAATTATATAAATAAATGTTCAATCTGAAATAGGGGTTCATAAGTGAATCTTCATAGATCTACTCAAGGAGATTAATAATTAATATGTAAAAACTTATATTATGAGAATTAAAAAGCTAATGTATAGTTTTATCGAAGCTAGAACCTATTAGTAAGCTATATATAGTAACTATAATAAAGAAACCTTAAGATAGATTACTTATTTTTTAACCTATGGTTATTAATCTCTTAGCTAGTACTAAGAGTCATTTTAGAATTATTAATATATAAACTAATAATACCATTAAACGATTTATACTAAAGTCGTTAATAAGAGAAGAAAGAATTAGGAAAGCTAATTTTATTATAAAAGCAAAATAATAAACTAACCCTAAATCGCTACTAATATTTGATAGTTAAAATAGTAATCTTACTTTTTACTAAAAGGAGTAGGGAACTGAAATTAAGCTTATTAACGTAACAGGAATTCTAACTAAGTATAAGTAGTAGTTTGTTTAGTAGAGGGCAAAAGAAATAAGTATTGCCCTAATCTACTAGCCTAAAGCCTATTTCAATCTATCTACTATAGCATAGTATTAAGATCCTACTATAGAAGCCCTTAATTACTACTTTAAGTAATAGAAAGAGAACCTCAACTTAGGATTAACCTTTATATCTATTAATATAGCTATAGCTAAACTATTCATATTGATTAGCAAGCTACTGATAAATGATACTAACTTATCTTGATAGATTAGATTTATTATTATTAATACTAATAGAACTATAACTAATAATATCTTTATAATAACCAGTAATACTATCTACTTTAGTTTAAAAGAATGCAAAAGGATTATATAAAGTATTCTTACCTTAGAGGTCTATAGTCCAGTTGTTAGTGCAGATCTTATC
>JAXCEF010000218.1:0-89459 GCA_037178605.1 Colletotrichum euphorbiae
CCCCCCCGGCGCCTGGGCACAAGGCGGATCCATCCATCGCATCGTGGCATGGCGAGGTTATTTTGCTGCGCCGCTCCCCATTACACTATGTATACCGGAGACCCAGCACATTGACGTCATGTCATGGCCCATGATGCCGGGCTTTGCGCCGCGTCTCTGACAAGACGAGGCCGACAAGTTGGTTTGTCTTTGATTCCATCCGTGGCGAAACCGTCACAATGCCCACCAACCAGGTCCGCGGCACCCTGAAAAACCTTCCGTGATAATGACTTCGGTTCTGCAATCCCCCAGGGTACGCCCGACAATTCGCCTTCGTCGCATCGCCATCAGCGAGAACCGACTCGCGAACGGAGGGCGGGAACGGCGCTGCATCCGCACGTCATTCGCCCGCGTCCGAAGCCGCTCCGTCACGCATCCTGTGCCGAGCCATGTGTGGCCCCTTGGCTTGAATCTTGGTTATCATTTTCCGGTTACTCACTTACGTAGTGATAGACGCAGCTTAACTGCTTAAGAGTGAGAAGAGCCTTGCGGGAGGCAACCAATTTTTCTTTCTTTCTTTATGAAAGCAGAAACGGACAAAGTACGCTCTCACACCCCCTCTGTAGATCAAATCACTCTGCGGAGAGTTTCCCGCCCCTGAAGCGTGCAAGATCATCGCTTAGTCGCCAGCCTACGGGAAAGGCTGCTGGGGGGAATATTTCGCCGCAACTTGTTTCGCTGGGTCTTGTAGTCGCCCGACGGGAGCCCGACGGGAGGCTTGCATAACCATGAAGATGATTCTAGTGCGAAAAAAATGCCATCCGACACGAAAGTATCGAACACGCATCTACACAAATGTCTTTTTTGTTTTGACTTTACTGCGGTAGACCGTAGGCGAGAGCCGAGCAACGAACTGGTCACATATTGCTGCCGGCCGGCAGAGCTCTTGTCATGCGGGCGTGCCACAACTGCGATCGTTCAGCCTTGACCTCGACTTTGTTGTCGTTGTTCTGCTACTTCTCCCGCCTTGCCGCATATCGCTCTCACTATACATATTTCGTCGACTTGTGTCGTCTAGTTGCGTGCCAAAAAAAAAAAAAAAGCCAGCGAGGCTGCGGCCTCGTGACCTGTCCACCCGGGATTTCAAGAAATCCTTGATCCTATTCCCTTCACCTGAAGAAGACTGGCCACCTCGAGAAACCAGGTGATTCCGGTCGATAAGCCGCCGTCGAGATTCTTCGACATGTGCGACCCTACCCTGCTTTTTCCCCCGCTGCCAATGACCTCGGTTGGCCTACAGGGCTATTACACCGAAAGAATTGTGTGCGTCGTCAGGCGCGGCCCGTCGCAAAAGGGCGGTGCTGCACGTAACACCAGTCCTTGAACAAACGCCGCCGGCAATGCACGAATGACCGGACAATCAAGCGGCGGCGGCGGCGACGGCGGCATGTGCCTGATGCCTGCCCGGGTGGTGGTGGTCATCCTCCATCATTTGTCCCTCGGAACGGAAATCCTGCACGGGGTTTTCTGGGTGGGTGCGGGGAACAAAGTGCTATGTAGACGCCAAGGGCAGCGGGCGAGACACCACCGGTCGAAGCAGAAGTGCGCAATCACATCGCTTCTAGAAACGCCGTCGAAGAAACGCCAAGCCGTTGCCGGGAGTGGCCCGCCGATGTATGTATACGTAAGGTAGGTAATGTAAGGTATTCGATGACTCAAAACCCTTCGAAGTCGATACCTCCTTGACGGAAAACATTGAACAGTGGTGGCTTCGAAATAGGGTTTCCTTGTTGCAGCTACCGAGCGGACGAAGCGGAAAAGAGAAGAGGAAAACCAAAAAAAAGAGGCAAAAGAGACATGACGAACATCATCACGGAGTCAAGCCTAGAACAAGCACAGTCCAAGGGGGGGCGCACTGCTTGAAATTGCTTGGTTAAAGATCCGGCGTTGACTGATTCAGGCCGTTTCATACGGGATGGCTGCAATGTGGTTGAATGAGTCGTCGATAGAGGCAATTTTCGGGAATGCCCGAGTCGGGTCGCTATCTCTCATGTTGCCAACTGTCCGAACGCCTTCTCTCTGTCGCGTGTAGTCGACGACAACAAGTTGAGACGATCATGTACGTGCTCAATCATCGAGAGCCAGTCTGTTGGGTCAATAAGACCTTGTCGCATAACGAAGAAGATTGGTCCAAGATATTAGATACGGCGCCGGCTGGCGAGGAAAACGGAGTCTCGCGGGGAAAACGGTCAAACTCCCCCCTCTCTCCCCCCTCCCCCTTTCCTTCTAAGTTCCGAGCCTCTGCCTGCGTGCCTTGGCGATAGATACCTCACGGAGACTGGCCGGAGGAGGTAGGTTACTGGCGGTGAAATGGCGCCGAACCACACCGAGCACGCCCCCCTCCATCACGGTCCTACGGGCTATCATCGTTCTCCAGTCCTTGATTCCTATCCCGCGGTCTTGTATCACCCTCCCTTTGGGTACTTGGTGCAATCCTCCCAAAACGCGGGGGGTGATCCAGCGATCGCCCGACCACAAAGGACCCTGATGCACAGAATCCACATGTAACCCGACACTTGATCTATCCGGTCTTGGTGTTGTTTTTGAGGGAAGCGCTGCACGACTTTGGATGCAGTAAAACATATCTCCGGTGACTGGCGGGGCGAGTGAGGCCTCTCTCAATCACATGCGCGTGTCTGCCTGTTGGATGTTCTGTCCTGGTCTCTGTATGGCCGAGCATCAATCTCGACGTAGCCAAACCAATAGGGCCTTCCATCGGGCATCTTGATCTTGGCCCCCGGACGAGATGCGCGCCGCGAAGTGTGGTTGGACGGCGAGATGGGAGACGGCGGGTGACTCGCCGGGATAAGGCCACGAGGTTAGGGAGTTGTCGGACCGTCAGCAAAAGGTGCAGGTGAGCGCCGGCGGCGCGGCCGTGATGTTGTCGCGGCGGGGGAGGGGCAGCATCGGAAATGTTGGATGGTGTGTGGCGGACAAATCCCGGAACGACGGCTGCTACATCTGAGCATCCAATGCGATGTTGCTACTGAGTAGCGAGGAGGTCTTGATGAGGGGTAATGGCTGCATTCCAAACATCTGTTGGCCATCAGCCCAAGCAGGAAGGAGTAGGTGACTTTGTGTGCCAATATGTGCTTCCAAAGTATCCCAACTCTGGACCACCCCAGAAAATCAACGCGGCCTCGTCGACAGCGGACGTGGAAAACGTGGGCGGAGGTTAGGTTGCGAGAGTCGTGCTGGGGATGACGAGGAACGATGACGGACTTGGTGATGCCACTTTACTTCGGGGACACGGCTTACAGCTCACCTCGTACTTCGTCGTACCACAAATTCCCCGGACCCAGAGGGCCGCGAAGTCTAAGATTCTTTGATGAACATCGCTACCCGAGCGCCGCCCGTCCGCCCGCGTCATCTGTCGGACTCGCGATGAGGTTACACGCGAGTGACAGGAACCAGGTGTGCTGCGGCGGCGGCAGCAGCAAGCAGATAGTCTGCAGCAGAACTGCAAGGCTCAAACTAAGCTATGGTAAGCCCGCGCCGACGTGTTCGGTAGCTGGGACAGATCAGACACGCCCAAATGGAAGACTGGAAATGGAAAAACGCGTGCTGACGGGGACCAAGTCGAACGGGGCCAAACGAGGACACGGGGGTTGAAGAGGACATGCCTCACCAGCGCGGGATGGAATTCGCACCATTTCGATAGCGCCCGGTAATTACGAGACAGGGCGACAAAAGATATGTCGAGAAGGGTGTCGACGGTTCAAAGGCCGCCATCCCGTCTCGGATTCGAAGTACCGGGCGACTCGACAGCGGCTTCCCTGACGGCTACCCCAAGAGGAATCCCATGTCTATGGTTATGCGCAATCGCGAAAACAAGGCTACGTACGGGACGCGCTTTGGTGATTTGACATTGAAAATGAGGGGGAAAAGGACGGCGCCGAGGTCAATCCGGAACGGGGGGGAAGACGCTAGATTCAAGACTAGAGACTAGAGAGGCAGTTGGTGGCTTTCCGAGCTGGCCAAGCCGCAGGAGGTATGCGTAGAGACCATATAGAGACACCCGCGCGAGATGACGGCCGATCTATCGCATGCTAATATATTATCGACAGTGCAACACGGGGCAAGATGGGCTATTATTGGCGACGAACTGATGACAATGCCGATGAAATTACCATGCCCACTTGATGTCGTACAGGTGCGCGTCTGCATCCCCCCGTGAAAAACAGACTGTCAGACAGTTCTTGACGTTTGTGGATATCAGTCTCCGGGGCCGCGGGGCCCATGTCTCCAGTCCGAGGCGAGGCTTCGCCATACTCAATCAATATTCAGGGCCGATGCGGATCGTATCCCCTACGGTTGCTCGGTGCAGGGAATGGCCCTTTCTTGCACTGCCCGCCAGGGATCAAGATTCACGAACAAGAATTATACTACAGACCAAGGGGCAGGCAGGCAGAGAGTGAAAAGAAAAAGGCCAAGGCTGAGATATGGGGGAGATTGTGCCGTCCTTCCATCTGTGCTCAGTGTTCCACTGTGTCGTGTGTCTCGTGTGTGAGAGACCCTACGTAATATGGACTGGGACGAAAGTCTTTTTGGGCAATAAGCTCGAATAGATGGCAACGTGTTCGACGTGTTGGATGCTTCATGTTTGAATGTTTCTTCATCCGTCTCACTCATGACACCCGCGCGCGCCTTTTGTCGGCCATACTCCGTAACGGAGCAGATCGACGCACTGCTTTCTCTGCAAATCAGTTACCCGAGTCAGGTATGCGAGGCTCAAGGCTCAAGTGATGGGCGAGGGGGGGTGTCTGTGTCTGTGTCCGTGTCCGTGTCTATGGTGGGGTGACAAGATAGCCAAGGCTGAATGAGGGGTTTGGATGATCGGCGGCAAATTTGGCTCTGTCGAGACTCAACTGGTGAGAATGCGACGCGGCCAACAGAAAGTGAGATTTACGGAAGAAGGAAAAAGACAAGCGATTGACCCGGATTAATGTCACTTTAGCGGAGAGCTGGCGCGCAAAACCATTCAGCTTGACCCATGGTTGCGGGTGGGAGACGGAGATAATCTGGCACAAAGAGAGACATTTTTTGACAGTGACTTGAAAGTGAGCGAGCATTGAAAATGAGGGTGAGCCGTGAGAGTAAGAGTGAGAGTGAAAGTGAGAGTGAGAGTGGGAGTGGGAGTGGGAGTGGGAGTGGAAGACTGGGAGTGGGAGTGGAAGAGAGCCGTGCGCTGAAAGCCCCACCACACTCACAGTGTCTCCATCGATTAGGGGACCACTCCCGTCGTCAGACCTGGGCTCCGTAGTACCATTCCGTTTCGTCTCCTCCGCCATCTATCCAGTGTTACTTTTACGCCGTGGCTCTCGTGTGAATACTTCTTCTCATCACCCAGTGCCAGAAGACGCCACAGCTTCAATTTCCAACGGAACGTCGCCAGCCCGGTAAGCCCGCCCGAGAAGCCGTCCATTTCGCCTCCGCCGAAGAGGCCATCTCGAGCCTCATCAGCCCCGTGTCGAGTAGCTTTGCCAGGAACAGCAAGAACAGCGACGGGGCCAAGGGAAACGGCAGAGCAACAAGCTCGGCACGCCGCAGCCCTCGTCGGCGGCCCTCTACGCCTCCTCAAATCGCCCGGGGCCCTAGGCGGTTGGCACGGTCGGAGGTCTTGTATGCTGGGGGCCCGGACAAGCTTGATTGACAGTGACAAGCCAAACGAAGCCTTTACACTAGGTATACATACTTCAGTAGGGAGGAGCTGCGGTGGCCAGGGCGGAATTGAAAAACCTGGGGCAATGCCTGGTGTAGCTTACGGACTGTGAAGGTGAGGTAAATCAAACTCGCCAGGGAGCAAGTTCATCGCCACCTGAGACGGGAGACGGAGTACTTCCGCCTCCATGGAGGCGTCCTGTAGCGTTGGCGCAGAAACAAGTGACACTCACAGCGGGCGGGCAGTGACATACAGTAGGTCTGAGGATGATGTGCAGGGTGCTTCACCCTTTCATTACAGCCAAATTGGACGTGCCCGCGTCATTGCTCGCCGCTCGCCGCCCGCCGCCCGCCGCCTGCCGCACCTGTTTCTGCTTTTGGGGGCGCTGTACGGATATCACTTGTTAGTATCGTCGCTGCAATCCTCGGCGTGCCTCTGTGGCAATCGTCGTGTGTCGGTTCCGTTCATCAGTCATCGTCACCATTTTTTGATGGATCATGTCATCGTGCTCACAGATTGTTTGCCTCCCTTCATCCTGTCATCTTATGCCCATCCCATCCTACGATCCGTATTGCTGCTGTGCGAGCGAACGGGCACCCATAATGATGACGCTGCATTTCACTTGTTCAGTCTGCCAACACGCAGCTAGCCGGGCAAAAGCAAGAAAACACCACGGATGTGGACATTGAGGGAGAAACAATCAGTTCTCGTGATAAAGAAACGTTAGCGCTCACGAGGGGCAAAGTCAAATCTAACTCGTATCTGTCTTTGGCGTTTGTTATTCCTCGACAACATCATGTCCCGTGTATTCTCGTATGCCCCTGCATTTGACACTTCCGCCTTACACATGCACAATTTTGCAAACTATTCCAACCTTGCATCTACCCGTATTTCGATACCGCTCTGACGGATACGTGTAGTCGTGATATTGACTATCGCTCATACAGTTGCCGGACTGTCCTATGCCGGATGAACGCCGGCCACGATCCAGGCCTCAGCCGCCGGAGTCCAGACCGACGGCGAGCCTTTCCGCGGGTGGTCAACAACTCATTTAGGCTCGGCCGCATTCCTCTCCTCCACGTCGCAGTCCAGGCCCGTGTTCCTGTCCCTGTTCCTGTTCCTCGATGGATAGAGAGGGCGTCGACGGGCTTCTGCCACCTCATCGCGTCAGGCGTTACCGAAGCTTGAGGGACGCTTGGCTTTTGGAGAAGTCATCATATACGACCGAAGACGGTTGTACTGGCCAAGTACCTATCCTGTTCCGGAAACCCCAGCATTAGAGGACGGGCAGCCTCATGGAAGGGTCCAGTCAGACAGTGGTGACTCTTCTGCGGGTCGACGGGCGGTATTGGCAGCGGCCTCAGCCAGCCATGTTGGCCAATACATCGAGCAAGGAGAAACGAGTTATGACTTGTTGGTGTGGCAGCATTCAGCAATCTGCATCTCACGCACCGCAGTCAGCCTCCTCGATCCCTGTCCCCGCCATTCTTACAGCAGAACGAGTCGAGTCTTCCAAAGCGAATATCTGGGCCTGAAGGAGACGGAGGGAAAGCCTGGCAGTGCTCTCTGACACCGCACAGCAGACCAGAGTCAGGCTGCCTGTAGGTCTGTCATTTTCCTCGTCCTCTAGTCAGTCAGTCACCGAGATATTGTTTCCAGGTGTCGGTCTGGTGTTGCAGAGTGCCGTTTCCTGAATCAGCTCCACCGCGCAGAACAAGAATAATTGCAAGGTACCTTGCGACGAGCAGACAGCTGTCACCATTACGGAAGTCGCTAGCGACCGTCCCAGGACAGAGCACTGACCTAAGATAGCACACGTCCCGTCCATGTCTCCGTTTCGGCACCCATAAAATGCCATTTCGGTATCCACCGCGGGCCCATAAATCGCACCTTCCCATTTCACGCCGCACAGACCGGTACCCCCTGCCCCTGGAAACCAGGTGTACCAGCCGCTGCCTCCTTTCTCCCCTGGCCCCTGTTCACACCCTCACCCCCTCACACCCTCACCCCCTCCCTCCTTCCCTCCTTGCAACTTGCGCACCCGACTCCTTCCCACCACGCGGGCTAACCTGGCAAAAAAAAAAAAAAAATCAGGTACTTGCAAAAATACGTGTGATACAGGGAAAGTACAGCCGCGGCTGCCCATGCACCAGGTACCTTCCTTCTTCTTCGCGAAGTCATGGTGCCTGCCTTGGGCCTTGTCATCTCGTCTTGTCCGCCGCGCCTTCCTTCCCACAATCCCATAATTCCCACTTCTTGCCGTCCATATTAACCCAGCCTCCGTCCGCTTCCGTCTCGTCACGACGGCATCTCCCCGAATCTCTTCGTCTTTCCTCTCCCCTTCCATCTCCGACCCCCAACCAACAAAACCAATATCAAACTTGGATTTGGTGCCGGCACTCTCTCTGTGAAATCTAGGCCCATCGCTCTCACCGTCTCACACACGCACATCTCTCTTTCCGGCTTCCTCTGTGCCCCGTCCACGATCCACGATCCACGATCCAGCCCTCCCGTCTAGCGCTGTCTCGCCCTACCACTGCACCGTCAACTACAGAACAAAGAGAAGAACAGAAATCACCGCTTTTGCTTCTCCTGGACCCTTGCATAACCGCCGCCCTCTCCGTCCTTGCTTTCTTTGTTGCTTTCGTCTAGACCCCTCAACTCCTCGACCCTCCCGCCGTCATCTCGAATTCCAGCGGTCTAGACTTCCCTGCCGGCACATTACCTGCTATTCAAGGGTCCCTGTTATCGAGGCTTAAATAACGCCCGCCGCGAAGACCCCGGCTTCTCCAAAAGATAGCAACCAAGCACCTCATCTACGCGGTAACAAGCATCACGCGCTCTCGTCCTCATACGTAAGCAAGCATAAAGGGGCTGTCCATTCCATCCCAAATCAGATTTGTTCCCGCCATTCAACTCGAATCCAACCAGAGCCGCCATCACAACTCCACACACAATGTCACCGGCACAAGACCAGTACTACTACGTTATTCCCAACGTCAGCACCATGGACCCCAACGCCAGGGAAGTCGATCTTGCTTCGCAGAGCTGGATTCAAGCCACCATCATTGAGGATGATGATCTGATGTTCGGCGGCAAGTCGCTCAGCACCTGGTATGAGGAGGAGAGGAGACGCCTGAGCAATACGTCGTCAGACGAGGAGGAGCACCGCGGTCGCCAAAGGGTATGTTAAGAGCTTCCTCGCAAGAGTCCTAGAATCGGCGGCTAACTGTCCAAAGGTCCGCAAGCACCACTCATCTCATAAGCACCACCACCACCACCACCACCAGTCGGCACAGCACACAGGCAGCTCCGACAAGAAGCACTAAGCTCGAGCGCACCTCTCCCGACGTCATCTCCTTCGGTATAGACCGCCTCCACCAAGATACCCTTCGCGAGCGCTCGAATTTCCATACCCTTTCATGTCGACATACACCACCTGCTAAGGCAGCCGTGGATCGACTTCTCTTCCCTTCCAATACCCGTCTTCCGTGTGGCATTGGGTACACCGGCGTTTATTTTTGTCAGCGTTGCATCTTTCGGTCGGGTCACTAGAACGACTGTGTTAGAAAGAGGAACATCGACCAGCACGGGGACCAACGGCGCCAGATGGGGGAATGCGCATTCCCTCGGCACCATCTTTCGTTTAATTGTTATTGCATCGATCGCAACCGCCTGCGACAGCGTCATGATTCGCATCTAGAAGGCTCATGGGTCATCATCATCACAACCAGGCATGCTCCGACTATGACGTCGCGAGCTGGCTTATTTTGTTACGGAGTGGCATTCACCACTTCGAGAACTTCGGGGAGTTTGCAGTGGAGGCTTTTCACGTCTCGTTCCCGTAATGGGACAGCGTGGCTACAGGTTAGCAGGATGAGATTGTTGCGAGGCAACGCACGTATGAGTGGAGTTCCATGTCGATGTCGACTAGCGGTGAGAATCGCCCTCTCCACAGAACATGGGCCTGCGAGATTGAATACAAACAAGTTAAAGTGCTTTCAAGCGCCTTCTCGTTGACGTGATTATGCAATATCCACCCTAGGCTTCATCGCGGTGCCACTGGGCACTGTAACTCGAAGCACATATAGAAAGAGACATGTCTCGCTATTGGCGCCGGCCTTAGGTGATTCAGAGACACAATCTAGCAGACCGACATTTTTGGTTCGCCGCGGTTTTCGCTAGTTCGTCCGTACTCGCTCAACAGTTGAGTTCATCGCGAAGAATCCGCCAGATCAGAGCCCGATAAGAATTGCTAGCGGTCTACGTTTCGCAACAATCTGATTGGAAACCCGGGTTGTCGATTCCCATTTTGTTAGGGCTGCAGCCTTGCGCACTTTTTGCCAAATTTCGAGAGGGAGGAGGAACGTCGCATGCATATTCAGTGTTGCATTATTGGCGCATGGTTCGCGCGCCCTTGTCCAGGTGGTCCCCGTCGGCGGGTTCTGCCGGGACGTGGAGGTGGGGTTTTCTTTTTCTGCGTTCTCTCTTGTTGAATACCAAGGGAGTGGACGTCCGGCATCGGATGCTACAGACCTGCACAAATGTAATACCCGATACTGCCTGCAATGCCGAGACCGCGCGCGCGCACCGCCGGTTCGGGACTGGAGAGGCGGGCGTCGCGGGTTGTGCCGTTGTTGTTTCGAGGACGAGTCAAGATGTTGTTCCGATGAACCGAGCTCGCGGAAAAGGGTTGTTGGGGCTCGTGCTGCTGTGCCGTGTATCGTACGGATCGTGGCGTGCCGGATTCGCAGCGCTGGGAAATCGGCTCTTGGAGATGTTGATAGAGTTGTTGGAAGCTGTCTTGGGGCAAGTTTGTCTTCCGCGTTCAATGACGGGATCGAAGGGGGATGGCCGCCGCCTGATGAGGACGTCTGCCTGTCGGTCTCACATCGACGGTGTATAGATAAGCGTGGAAGGTGGCAGGGGAAGTTTGGACAAGCGGGCGACCACGGGAGCGAGAAGAGTGGGAAAGACGACTACGACAACAAGAGAGGTGGCGCAGACGACGAACCGGACAAGAAACTGGAGCTTTTATGGGCCAAACAAACTTCCTCGACAACCAACTTGCCAGACTCGACTCGAAAATCTTTTTATGTCGCCGGTCAAACCGCCATAACGTCCTCGAATCTAGATTCGCAGATTCGAAGGCTGTAATCAGCACTGCTCAGGAAAACCGCGGCTCGGAGGACAAGTAATGACGTATCCTGACATCGCCAGTTTCGCCGACTAGGTAATGTGCAGTTGCCTCATTACTTGACTGCTTCGGCTTTTGCGGCACAGCCCGTGAACACATGCTGGATTGAGTATGCTATACATCCTGCCGCAGCTATCGCGAGGTCGCCCCACGCGTGAATTTAGGTTGATGACGTTGGTTCCCCTGAGGCATCGATCGTCCTCTGGAACACGAGGTGAGGAAAACCAGAAGAAGGTGGAAGTCAGAGAAAAGATCGTGGTCTACATGTTTTCTCGAACGTCGTAAAACACGTCTTACTGCATCAGGATCTTGCTCTCGGTCAGCTTTCAAGGGCCCAAGTTGGTACTACTCTCAACACATTTGAACCACAAAGATCAACTATACTGAACTCACATCTCACCTCGCACCCCAGGGACCCTCTTCCAGCCCCTACCATACTGCCTCGCCTGTGCGTCCTCCTTCTTTACGCCGGTCTGCCTTGGGCGGAAGTGAGGAATGCCCTTCTCAGCGAGAGAGGTCCGAAATCCGGGCTATCTATGTGCGCTCCCCCCCCCCCCCCCCCCCCTTGTTTCAAGGCGGACTCATCAGATGCGAAATCTGGTTAGCTTTTGAGAGCGTCTGCGAAGCTGTGCGTCGATGAGTTTCAGGGGAAGAAGATGAGAGATTCGTCGAGGTGGCCACTCCATTGCGGGGGATATGACCCGGGTCGCTGATACACTGGGTGAAGATGGTCTACCATGATCCCTGGGCAGCGTCCTTTCCATATACCAACACTCACATGATATAGGTGAGCCTGACCGCTTGCAACTGCTTCCCAATTGACTCTTACAGGACACAGTTTCAAGTCAAAAGCCCGCTGCGATGTTCTCGGGGGGGGGGGGGGGGGGGGGGGGAGACCATGGACAAGGTGATGATGCACGGCGAGATTTCTCAACAGTGTAAAGTCACGGTAGCTCTCAGTCTCTACGAGCTTGGCCTTGCCTTGACCAATCTCTTCTTCAGGGGCCAAGTGTTCAAAGCAGCAAACAAAAAGGAGTGAACAGAGCCAGACAGAGTCTTCATCGCAAACACATTCTGCCTGCATCCTCTGCAGCCGCCACATAACCGCCGTCTAGCTCGAACATGCATGCAGCCCACATCGTCAGCAATCCCTCCCCCCAAATCGATCTCCCTCAACAACACTCTCATTAACTTACAATCACATTGAAAAGACAAAGTAGCAGCTCTCTACAACCTTTGAACTCTAGCCCCCCCCCCCCCCCCCGGGTCTCCAAAATGGCCTCGATGTTGTGTGCTCCAACACCCAAAATGAACGACACAAATCTTCACTTTAGATCAAGCACACACACGTCTTCCCTGGCACACGACTCCATCAGCGCCAGAACCGACGCGTAGGTCCGATCATCCATCGCGGCGGCGGCTGCGGATCCACTCGGGGCAGAAACTCTCGATGAGGCAAATGCCGACCACTACTGCAAAGCGGATGAAGAATCGGCCAAGTCCTGACGTATCACCGAGATCGCCATGTGCGCCGTGGAGGTCAGGTGCGGAAGAAACGCCCTTACGGGATCCCGGGCTGAAGAAGAGAGGGAAAGCCACGTTTTCTTGTGTGAATAACGGTCGATGCGTTTGCGCCGCTCGTCCCAACGAGGAGCATGAATGCCGCGTTGTGAGCCCCTCGGAACAAGGGCCGCAGAACGAGCACTCTTCGCTCTTTCGTCTCAGGGGTGAGTGCTGACTTGCCAAACCAGGACGGCTCCTGTTTCCGCGTCAACTTTGGGCCTCAATGGTGATGGTGGTATAGTATAGCAACAGCACGAGGTAGGAGAACGAGGCATTGTGCGACTTGGTACTGTTAGCTCGGCTGGATCCGGGTAATGTTGGCTCGGCTCACGTTCTGTTTACGTTTTGACCCGTCCCGGACCAGTTACTGACCTCAGCGTACCCGGTAGGGTTTCTGGATTCTCAAGCTAAAGCGTCCAGGAACTTAGTATCCCTTCATCCTTAGTGAAGACAGAATACGTAAGTAATAATGTATTTCAGTTAGTGCATGAGGCAAGTGATCATCGAGAAAACATCTACTTGCGTCTTATATCGCGGTCTGCATGAGTTGAAGTCACTGAAGGCTGGCAGGCTGCCAAAAGAGCTGACAGTGAAAGGCTTGCTATTAGCTAACACGATGCCGTGTTCCGAACGCCTCTGAAGTCGCTTCATGCATGATTACAAAACTAACAGTCGCCTCAGATGGAAGCGTTACTCCTTCTTCTCCTTCTTGTCTTCGCTGTCTTCCTTGTTTTCCTCCTCCTTCTCGTCCTGGCCCTCATCCTTGCTTTCGCCCTCATCGTTGGACTTGAAGTCCGATCCTGACTTACCCTGCGAATCCTCCTCATCTTTCTCGCGATCATCCTTCTTCTCTGAACTGTCGGCAGCCTTCTTGTCCGTGCTCTTAGCGTCACCCTTCTTGCCCTTCTTCTTCTCCTCGGCCTTGGCCTTCTTCTCCTCTTCCTTCTTCCTCTTCTCCTCTTCTTCCTTCTCCTTCTTGATCCGCTTGCGCTCTTCCTCCTCGAGCTTCTCCCAGTCGCGGGACGTGTCGGTCTTGCCCTTGTGAGTACTCTCGGCTAGCTCCTGGCCGATATGGGGCTGAGCGTTGCCAACCTTCGTCCGGCCGACCAAGCTAATAAAGATGGATACACCAACGACCGCGGTCAATACGAACCGGTAGGTTCCATACCATTGCGGGGTCCAGCCCTTGTTCTTAGCACGAGTGTCCGCTAGGTAAAGGAATGTGAAAGCAGCGAATTGAGATGTGAGGGCATACTCCACCGGCATGAGAAGCGTCGGCCAGGCTACCATAGGGGCAACTACACCTATACCGTAGCGGAATCGCGTGCGCTTCAGATGGGGGGTCTTCTCCGCATATTCCATGCCCTGAGATGCTTAGCGTCGGTCGTTCGTTCCTGTCGTGAAAGTTGAGGTTGAGTACTTACCCAGTGAACAGCACCCAAGGAAGAGATGATGATGGCGCCGTAGCCAAGCTGGATGGGCTCCAAGAAGTTTAGCCACCATTGGGCCGACTCCTGGTTCATGTAGATGTGGTTGAGAAAGGTGGAGGTTGAAGGCCATTCCAGATTGAGATCCCAACTTAGGTACATGGTGCTCAATGACGTTGCGAGATACGGGAGAGTTCCTGCAATACCAAGGGCAAGAGGTTCCCTGGGAACATCGCTGAAGTCGAAAGTGTCTTTGACGATAATCTGCGAAATCCTTGTTTAGCAATTGGAAACATGGACCAAAGGAAGTTCCCAACGTACGACATCGTGCTTCAGTCCGTCGGTTAGTTCTTGGTCATGCGCTGGGTTCGCTGGCGCAGGCTCGAAGACTTGACGTGTTGAGGACTCGGTTGTAACCTCCTCGGGATTGGATTCGAGCTTCTTCTTGGCGAGCTCTGCCTCTGCCTTCTTGTCGATCTTGTCGTAGGGAGAGTTCGTGTAGCGGGCGACGAGTGCCAGGGGAGACACGCGGGCTTGCAGAGCTGCCGAGGGGCGCTTGAAACTTTGGAGTGCGCCTTGGGAGGCTCTCGTAGAGAATGATGAGGAGGAGCTGGTTGTGGGAGCTGCTGCTTTGCGCGGGGCCAGACGCAGAACCTGCCGCGAGGAGCGAAGCATCTTGAAGCCTGGTATTGTTGGATCGAGTACTGAGAAATGTAGGTGGGCGTCTGAGAGCTGAACTCGGAGTGCCTGATCAACAGCCTTGGTGCGTGTGCTCCAATATCGTCAATGCCTTCGGAAATAGGGAGAGGACAGTGTCGTCCAACTGTTGAGGCGGCTTGGGAGAGAAAGCAAGCCACGTGCCGTGCGGCAGTACAAAATTTATTGTCTACAGCCAGCTAGCTGCAGATTGCTTCAGACTGATGTAAGGCAGGACCCAGTCCTTCTGCATTGCTGGCACAGCAAGAACCAGCGCAGCATCTGGGCTCTTTTCGTGCCGTTCCAGCCTTCCCGGCATCACAGTGGAGGCTGCCTGGAGCTTCAGCTGCCGGGCCGTGACGTAATGTGTAGACCTCGCCCATGCACCTCAGTGTGTCCACGACCGGGCCAGAGACTCCGCATTGGACGAACCAGTGTGTGGGGGGGGGTGATACTAGCAAAGAGTGGCCCAGGCTTCTCATATCCGTGCCGGAGCCGAGGGAGATGCGAATCCCGGTCAGGTGTTGGTGGTTGACACGCCTTGAGTGGTGAAGGAAAACGTACTGAATCTATAAGAACAATATAGAAATGCGAGTCTACGATTTTTCATTTCTGAAGAATCTTTTTGTGCACAGACGAAGGTAGGAGCAGCATGAAAAGGCTGAGCTGTAAATGTGCCCCCCGCAGTGTAATAGCTGAGATACGTTCTTTGCTGCTAACCTAAATGAGCCATGACGAGGTAGACCCACCCCTCCGTGGCTCAACGGGTCAAGCCGTGGCGCCACAGTTTGGGCTACGCTGGCGGCCTGTTTTTGGCACTGACTGCGGGGGAGAATCGAGAATCAGGCAGCGTCATCATGCACAAACCGTCGACCATCAGCCCAGTTCCAACCCAGACCCGACCCCAACCTTGTCGCTTGTCATCAGCCCCAACACCGAAGGCAAGAGAACACGCCTCGCAATTTGTCCCTGTCTACCTAAACTGACTTTCGACAGCCTGTGACTTGGCATTATCATTCATTAGGTTACCATCCACGTTCGGAGTTACGGCAAGCGGTACGACGACCGTTACCGTACCCCTCGACAACACAAAAGATACCCTATATTGCCGCAATCACGGCACGGCACGACACGACACGACACGACACGACACAACCACGACCACGACCCAATTTAACACCAAAAGTACCATTTTCGATCACAACGGCGACGACCCGTTCATGACGGCAGAGCCCCTCCGGTTCTCGATCTGACCCCGCCTGCCGTGACCGAGCTCTCTATCCCGAGTCTCTTCCTCCCTGCCCATGCCTCGAACGGCCGATACGCGATAGATCCTAATATTGAGTTTCCCTCGCCAGGGTAACGGCGCTATACAACTATCATGTTGGAGGGACTCGTCGCCGGCCTGCTCAACAGGTTCCTGGGCATGTACGTCAAGAACTTCGACCCAGCACAGCTCAAGGTCGGTATTTGGTCTGGCGATGTCAAGCTCAGGAATCTCGAGCTGCGGAGGGAGGCCCTCGACCAGCTGAAGCTTCCCATCAATGTGATGGAAGGCCACCTCGGCGAGTTGACCCTCATCATCCCATGGTCAAACCTTCGTGGTGCCCCTGTCAAGGTATTTATTGAAGATGTCTTCCTGCTTGCCTCCCCAAGGGAGGAGGCTGCGTACGATGAAGACGAGGAGGAACGGAGGAAGCAAAGAATCAAGATGGAAAAGCTTGACTCGGCTGAGTTACTGAAAGAAAGATCGCAGGAGGGCATGAGCCAAGAGGAGCAACAGAAGAGCCAGAGCTTCACTCAAAGCCTGGTCACCAAGATTGTAGACAACCTGCAGGTCACGGTCAAGAATATCCACGTCAGATACGAGGACTCCATCTCCGCACCAGGACACCCTTTTGCCCTCGGTGTTACCCTCGAAGAGTTTAGTGCCATCAGCACTGACGGTCAGTGGAAGCCAGCCTTTATCCAAGACTCCACCAAAAGCACACACAAGCTTGCAACCCTCGGCGCCCTCGCTGTCTACTGGAACACAGATACGGAGCTGCTAGGCCCGGGCCGCGAAATAGCCGCCGATGACGACGAGCCGATGCCACACGACGAAATGGTTAGCAAGTTCAAGAGCTTGATAGGATCGACAGAAGACACGGAGCTCAATCACCAGTTCATCCTACGCCCCGTCAACGGAAAGGCTAAGATCGTTCTCGATAAGACCGGCGACCTGCATGTTCCCAAAGCCAAGGCCAGTTTACTCTTTGAGGAAATCGGTTTGGTCATCGACGATGACCAGTACCGGGATGGCTTGATGATGGTGGATCTCTTCCATTACTTCATTCGGCACCAGGAATACAAAAAGTTTCAACCAAAGGGTGTTACGCCCAAGCAGGATCCGAGGGCGTGGCTCAAGTTCGCAGGTGACGCCGTACTCAGCAAAATTCACGAAAGGAACCGCAGATGGTCTTGGGATTACTTCCGCGAACGACGCAACGACCGAAAACGCTACATTGAGCTGTTCAAAAAGAGGAAACAGCAGCAACTCCTCTCATCTCAGGAGAACGACGACCTCAACAAGCTCGAATGGAAGCTTGATTACGAAGATTTGCGATTCTGGAGATCTCTGGCGCGAAACCAGCTTAAGAAGGAGAATGCCGAAGCTTTGAAGAACCAGACACCGAAGCAGGAACAGCAAGGTTGGATGTCCTGGGTATGGGGCGGCGGATCGAAGCAACAAGAGCCCCTGGAGAACGACGAGAACACACAGATCACGGAAGAACAACGGAAGGAGCTGTATGATGCCATCGAATTTGACGAGAAAACAGCCATTGCTGAGTCTGTTGACGTACCTCGAGACACCATCAAGATGCAAGTTGAGGCGTGGCTAAGCACTGGAAGCTTCACTCTGAAGAAGAGTCACAATGGCAAGCGAAGCGACTTGCTCAGTCTCCACTTTGACGTCTTCAAAGCCAAAGTCTTGCAGCGCCCTGACTCTTTTCTGGCCGATGTCAGCTTGGGTGGACTCCGCGTCAACGACGGAACCACAGCCGACTCCCTATTCCCGGAGATCGTTCGAGTCAAGGATGCGCCTGAAGTGCACGATCGAAAGCGCTTGACTATCGAAGAGTTGGAGGAAAACGACGACGAGCCGTTCTTCCAGTTTGAAGTCGAACAGAATCCCATCGACAAAGAAGGAGACATAGCACTGTCGGGCTCTCTCAAACCGCTGGAGATTGTGTGGAATCCCAACTTCGTGGTGGGCGTCGCCGACTTCTTCAGACCGCCAGAGAGGCACATGGAATCCATCACAGCCCTAATGGAGACTGCTGGTGCTACTGTCGAGACATTCCGAGAACAGACGCGTGCAGGTCTCGAGTTCGCTCTAGAGGAGCACAAGACTATCAACGCTCAGCTCGACCTACAGGCTCCTCTGATCATCGTACCGGTCAGCATTGCGGTCAAAGAGTCGACTTGTCTGATTCTGGATGCCGGTCATATCAGCGTCAACAGCGAACTGGTTGACCAAAATACCATGATGCAGATTCAATCCAAGCAGCGCCAGTCATACACGGATGAGGACTTCAAGCGTTTAGAGTCTGCCATGTACGACAAATTCTTGGTCAAGCTCTCCTCAACCCAGGTGCTCATAGGACCGTCCATCGAGGTGACAAAGGCCCAGCTTGCGGAGAAGGATGACACACAGCATCTTCACGTCGTGGAGCGGATCAATGTCGACTTTGTTGTTGAAACATCCATCTTGCCGAAGGCACCAAACCTGACAAAGCTGAAGGTGTCTGGTCATTTGCCACTCCTCCACGCAACAATCTCAGACACCAAATACAAGAACCTCATGAGGATTATCGACGTGGCCATACCCAAGTTTGGGGAGAACGAGAATCAACCCGAGCAAATCAAAGACTCGCAGGGTCAAGCGGTTACGACCCGGCCTAGAGGGCTGAGCACCGCGTCGACCCGGTCGCGATCTCGTAAGGAGCCTTCTCGCCGGAGGTCGTCACAATTTCCCTTCATGCAGCAGCAGACTGCCATCGTTATCGACGGAGACGACGATGACAGCGACGAGTTTGAGGATGCCGACGGCGGTCGAGATAATAAGGAGCAGCTCAAGCTTCAGCAGCGCTCTTTCGAGTTCAAGTTTAAGGTGGATACTCTGAAGGGATCTCTTTATCGCAGCGATCCAGACAAGAAGAAGCCGGATGCGCTGCTCGTCGAACTTGTTGCCGAGAACTTCGACCTTCTATTCTACCTGCGACCTTATGACATGTCGGCAGAAGTGTCGCTGGGTTCAGTGACCATGGATGACTTTGTCGACAATCCTTCCGCCGAGTTCAAGTCTATCGTTTCTTCAGGAGATCCCGACGACCGCGAGCAGAACCGCAGCCTCGTCAACGTCAAGTTCACCAGGGTCAACCGCAAATCGCCAGAGTTCATGCCAGTTTACGAAGGCGTCGAGACGAACGTCACGGCTGCGATCTCCACAATCAACCTTGTCGTTACCAGGAAGACTCTTTTGACGTTGCTGGACTTTATCCTCGCGACATTTACTGGTAACAACAACGAAGCAGCATCTCCGCAGGAGCAGAAGGCCATCTCAGACTCAGAAGAAGAAGGCGACGATGAAGGCGTTGAAATTGCGGTGGACAAGCCACCGGAGGACGCACCTGCGAACACCGGCTCTATCAGAGTCAAGGTTGACCTCAAGAGTATCCGTCTCATCCTCAACAATGACGGCATTCGATTGGCGACCTTATCATTCAATCACGCTGATGTTGGCGTCTTCCTCCTTGGCAAGACCATGCGCGTGAACGCCAAGCTGGGCAACCTCAACTTGGTCGACGATATTAACCAGGGCGTTTCCGAGGAGTCCACCTTGAGACAGCTTATCTCTATCCAGGGCGACGAGCTCGCTGACTTCCGATACGAAACCTTCGATACCACCAACAAGAAAGCGTATCCTGGCTACGACTCTTCAGTCTACCTTAGAGCTGGATCTGTGAAGCTCAATTTCCTCGAGGAACCGTTCAGGAAGATCATTCAATTCCTCGTCAAGTTTGGCAAGATGCAAGCAATTTACAATGCTGCCCGTCAAGCTGCTGCGAACCAAGCCAACCAGATCCAGCAAAGCACAAGCAGATTCAAGTATGACGTTGTGGTCAAAACACCCATCGTCGTATTCCCCCGGGTGGTCACCCATGGCCAACCCAAGCGAGATGTCATCACCGCTTACTTGGGAGAGATTTACGCCCAGAATAAGTTTGCTCCTCTAGACGACTCCGAAAACTCTCAAATCGCAACCAAGATCAACGCAGGAATTCGGAACATTCGCCTCACGTCCGATTTCAATTATCCTGGAGATCTCTCCGAGGAACTAGAGCTCATTGACAAGGTTGACTTAGGCTTCAACGTGACTTATGCAGAGCACCAAGACGTCACGAAGCGTCCTGAGCTCGAAATCGAAGGCAGCATGTCAGACTTCAATCTGAGGCTCACTCAGTACCAACTGCGCTTCTTGATGGAAATTTCCAA
The DNA here is from genome assembly GCA_037178605.1 of Colletotrichum euphorbiae. Taxonomy (NCBI): domain Eukaryota; kingdom Fungi; phylum Ascomycota; class Sordariomycetes; order Glomerellales; family Glomerellaceae; genus Colletotrichum; species Colletotrichum euphorbiae. Next base: position 20,123 of record JAXCEF010000218.1, read on the forward strand.
GTCGGTCCCGGCAGCTTTCGCAGCCGATTCCGACGAGCAAAACCAAGAAGCAGAGCGTGAAATTGATACAGATACTCTGCAAAGAGCGAAATCACTGCCTATTGATAAGAACAAGAGCAAAGATCAACAAGTAGTCGATCTCGGCCCCGAACTATCGCCGAAGGACAAGACGTGGACCAAGCTTGATCTGGTTTTCCAGGTCAACACCATTGGCATGGAGCTTTTGTTGGCGCCTGACGACAAGCCTGTTGGAAAGCTCGAAAATGCTAGCCTCTCACGATTCTCTTTGGACGTAACCAAGGCGAAAACGAGGATGCTAAATGATGGCTCACTGGAGGGCGAATTCCTAATCCACTCCTTCACCATTTACGACACCCGGCCTCGCGACGCGAACAAGTTCCGTAGGATCATGACGTCCTCAAACAAGGAGGTACAGCAGCTCATGGCAAGTATCACAATGTCTGGCGGGCAAGATAGAAACCTCATCGCCATCGTTACCATCGACAGCCCTCGTGTCATCTTTGCTCTTGATTACCTTTTCGCGATCCAACATTTCGTCATGATTGGTTTGCAACCTGAGGAGCTCTCGCCCGTCGATGACGAATCCCTATTAGGAACACCTGATGAGTCGGATGCGGATGCGGACTCCATGCAGGTCACTTCGTCGAAGGCCAAGTCCCAAAAGAGCAGCAAGGAGGAGGCGGACAGCCATCAAGACAGTCCGGAGGAGAAGCCACAAAGCACCATGAGCATTGCCTACAGGGTGAACATTGTTGATGCTCAGGTCATTCTGATCGCCAATCCCCTTAGCTTCAGCTCTGAGGCCATTGTCCTAGGTACCAAACAGGTTTTGCTGTCTCAGCAACACGCCTTGACCTTCCAAGTTTCCGAGATTGGCATGTTTCTTTGCCGAATGGACCGATTTGAAGATTCTCGCCTGCGCATACTTGACGACTTTTCGGTGCAAATGTCCATGGACAGCTCCAAGCCAAACATCACCAGCATTCATGCCGACGTCGAGCCCCTGATCCTCCGCTTGTCTTTGCGGGATATTCTACTCGCGTTGCAGATTGCAAGCAAGGCCACTGAGCTTTCGGACCAGCAACCAAAGGACCCTAAGTCAGCATCTGCTGCAGACGAGAAAGCGAGACAACTTCGTCAGGCTGGTCTCAAGCAAAGAACAGCCAGCGGCAAGGGCCCATCGACCATCGCCAACAAGACCATGATTTCCAAGACCCAGACGCAAAAGGTTGCTGCTTCTCAAGTTAGACAGGCCCACGACGATCCGTATGGAACAGCAGTTCAGCCGCAAGCGAAACGACACGAGGAGCTTTCCGCCACCATTGAAGGCATCCGAGTCGTCCTCATTGGTGACGTTCATGAATTGCCAATCCTTGATTTGGGTATCAGGAGCTTCACCGCAACCGCCGAGGACTGGTCTTCCAACCTCAAGGCCGAAACTGCCATTAATCTGTACACTAATGTGTATAACTTCTCCAAGTCGGCTTGGGAGCCGTTGTTGGAGCCCTGGCAAGTCGGTATTGGTATGGCAAAGGACGCTCAGTCTGGTCTAATGTCCATCGACGTCGCCTCCAAGAAGATCTTTGATGTTACACTGACCACTGCCACCATCGCGTTGGCATCCAAATCTTTTGCGTTCCTCAGCAAAGACGAAGACGTTCTAGGCAAGCCCCGCGGCGTTGACGCACCATACCGAATTCGTAATTACACTGGATTCGATGTAGTGGTGCAATCGAAGAGCTCCACAACCGATGACAATATGACGGTTCGCCTCGAAGACGGACAAGAAGCACCTTGGAGTTTCGAGCCCTGGGAGAAGATGCGCGAGAACCTCTCTGCTGAGAGCAACAACGGCAATGTGGGCATTCACCTGGAGGGCAGCGGGTTCGACCCTGTCAAGAACGTACGACTCGATCGCGAGGGCGAGGCCATCTACGGCCTAAAGCCTAAGACGGACAACGTCCTGCATCGACTGCTGGTTGAAGTTACCCTGGGCAAGGACAACGTCAAATACGTCACTCTTCGGTCGCCTTTAGTCGTCGAAAACCAGACCCAGATTCCGGTTGAACTCGGCGTGTACGATGCTCAAGAGGGCCATTTGCTCAAGATCGAGAAAATCCCCCCTGGCGAGAGTCGACCCGCACCCGTTGGGGCCGCTTTCCTCAAGTCGCTGCTTGTAAGACCTGATTCTGGCTTCGGGTATGCATGGTCTTCCGAGACTTTGTGGTGGAGAGACCTCTTGAAAAGACCTACTCGAACGATGGTTTGCAAGGGTGAAAACGGCGATCCATTTTACTTTCAGCTCAATGCGACATTTGACAGGTCCAACCCGTTAACGAAGTAAGTTCCACGTGGAAGCATGTAACCTCAAGTGCTAACACATCTTTCAGGAACTACCCATACATGCGCATCAAGCTGTCGCCACCGGTTATTCTCGAGAACCTCTTACCATACGATTTCAAGTACCGCATTTACGACAAAAACACCAAGAAGGACTGGGCAAATTTCCTCCGCAAAGGTGGCCTCAGCCCTGTCCACGTCGTCGAGTTATCTCACCTTCTTCTTCTTAGTGTTGACATGCAAGACACTGTCTTCAAACCCAGTGATTTTGCGATCATCAACTCCGGCCAGTCGGACGACTTCAAGAAGGAAGATAGGCTGCTCTGCAAGGATGCCGACGGCTTGCAGCTCAATCTTAGACTCCACTACCACAAAATCCCCGACAGCGGCGGGGCTTTCCGAGTGACTGTCTACAGCCCCTACGTCATCTTGAACAAGACTGGCCTCGATTTGCAAATTCGCGCCAAGGGATTTCTACAAGGAGCACGACCTGCTGCGGGGCAATCGACCCTGTCACGCAGGGCTGAGAGAGATCGACCAAAGGCGACGCCTTTCATGTTCTCCTACGGCAACGACGACCATAGGAATCGTGCGCTGTTGCAAATTGCTGATTCGGAATGGAGCAAACCGCAGAGTTTCGATGCCATTGGTAGCACGACCGAAGTCGTACTACCCTCGCCGTCTAGAAATACTGAGGTGCACATCGGCATCACGACTGAGGCTGGCGAGGGCAAATACAAGATGACCAAGGTTGTCACCCTTGCTCCTCGATTTGTTTTGGAGAACAAGCTGGGAGAAGAGATCAATGTTCGGGAATCGAGCTCGTCGGGCTTCATGACGCTCAAGCCAGGCGCAAACCAGCCGCTGCACTTTATGCAGAAGACCGCTGTCAAGCAACTTTCTCTGTGCCACCCTGGGATGAACAATCAGTGGACTTCTCCTTTCAACATATCAGATATTGGCACTACCCACATCAAAATCGCCAAGGCCGGCCAGAGGCAACGACTCATCCGAGCTGAGATCTTGATGGAGGGTGCAACGATCTTCCTACACCTAAGCATGGAGAGCAAGAATTGGCCGTATCAGATGAGGAACGAGAGTGACACCGAGTTCACCTTCTACCAAGCCAACCCCAGTCTCGAAGACGACGGCGTAGAGGACAGATCTGGCTGGAGACCCATCAAGTACAGGTTGCCACCGCGCAGCATCATGCCTTACGCATGGGACTTCCCCGCCGCAAAGTTCCGAGAGATCATCATTAATGTCAACGGCAAAGAAAGACACGTGAAGCTCGCCGAGATCGGCAATCAAATCCCTATGAAGTTCACCAGTTCTTCTGGGCAGCAGAAGATCATCGACATCAATGTTGCAGCTGACGGGCCTACTCAAACCTTGATCTTGTCCAACTTCAGACAGTCCAAAAGTCTGTACAGGCAAAAGTCGAAGTCTGGATCTCGCACGAGCACTGACGGCTTTGAAGTCAAGGACCAAGAGACAACCGCCACTTTCCGCGCCCAATTGAAGTTGTCGGGTATTGGGATCTCACTCATCAACTCTCAGTTGAAGGAGCTAGCTTATGTTACATTCAGAGACGTCTCACTCCGCTATCACGACTCTCCACTCCACCAAACAATCAGCTTCTCGGTAAAGTGGATACAAATCGATAACCAATTGTACGGTGGTCTCTTCCCAATGATCCTATACCCTAGCGTTGTTCCGAAGCGGGCCCAAGAGGTTGACGCGCACCCGTCCATTCACGCCATGGTTACCCGAGTGAAGGATGACTCTTACGGTGTTCTGTACATCAAATACGCTACTGTCTTGATGCAGCAGATGACCATTGAGCTTGACGAAGACTTCGTCTACGCTGTACTCGACTTCTCTAATATTCCCGGCGCAGCCTGGTCAGACACCAATGAAGAGGGCAAACTCTGCGATGAAGAGCTCGATATTCCTGAGCCAAATCAGCAACAGTCTGGCCAAGACATTTATTTCGAACTGCTAAACATTCAGCCAATGCAGCTTGACCTGTCTTTCATGCGCACGGAACGCGTCAACGCCGAAGATAAGACGTCTTCTCGGAACCCTCTGATGTTCTTCCTCAACGTCATGACGATGGCCATCGGCAATGTCAACGATGCACCTATCCGTTTGAACGCTCTCATGCTGGATAATGTACGAGTGTCTGTTCCGGCTCTGACGCAGAACATAACCAATCATTACAGTCAGGAGGTTCTGTACCAAATTCACAAGATACTAGGATCCGCTGATTTCCTGGGCAACCCTGTCGGATTGTTCAACAATATTAGCTCTGGATTGACCGACGTCTTTTACGAACCATACCAAGGACTCATCCTGTCAGACAAACCTGAGGACTTCGGCATTGGTGTTGCGAAGGGCGCTGCATCTCTCGTCAAGAAGTCGGTGTACGGCTTCAGCGATTCCTTCTCCAAGTTCACTGGTAGTCTATCCAAGGGTCTTGCAGCTGCCACGCTCGACAAGCAATTCCAAGATCGTCGCCGCATCACTCGAGCCAGAAATCGCCCCAAGCACGCCCTTTACGGTGTGACCACTGGTGCCAACTCCCTCTTCACGAGCGCTGCATCTGGAGTGGGCGGCCTCGTCCGCAAACCGCTCGAAGGGGCTGAGCAGGAGGGAGCCCTTGGCTTTTTCAAGGGTATCGGCAAGGGCGTTGTCGGATTCGCCACCAAGCCTGCTATCGGCGTCTTGGACATGGCGTCCAACGTCTCCGAAGGCATTCGCAACACGACCACCGTCTTTGATGGCTCAGAGCTCGATCGCGTTCGCCCTGCGCGCTTCGTGCCCTCCGACGGCATCGTGCGCCCTTATAATGCTCGAGAAGCCCTCGGCCAATCTTGGTTGAAGCAAGTTGACAACGGCAAGTATTTCAACGAAAACTATATTGCGCACTTGGAATTGCCCCGCGAAGACATGGTGGTGATGGTCACGTACGCCCGGATCTTGCTTATCCGCAGCCGGCGTCTGACATCCGAGTGGGATGTGCCTCTGAAGGACGTCCAAACAATTGCGAAGGAACGAACAGGTCTCAGCCTCACCCTCAGAGGAGGCACCAACGGACCATTTATACCTATTGGAGACGAGAGTGGCCGTGGCTTTTTGTACAAGATGGTCGCTGTCGCAGTGGAGGAGTTTAATAGGAGATTCAGGGTGCTGGAGTGAATGACGACATGGTTTGTGGTGGAAAACACAAACGAAACGCTTGGAAGATTTTCTTATCACTCTCATACTTCTTTCTTTCCTACAGAGGCTCTTTTACATAGCCTCGCAATTCCTAAGTAAGCATCTCTGGGTTCGGACCTGGCGCTTCGTGTCACGATCCACTTTTTTTTAAAGCAACACGGAAATATAAATACACGGCTGTTAATACTTAGAACCTACACGAACTTCCTGTCTATATGATCCTAGCATATTATGAATATTGACACCACAGGCTGGGGTAAAATAATTACGGCCGATGGGAGGAGATTCACACACCACGCCTAAGATTAATCGATGGCGGAGGCAATTGGCCAGAAAACGAGTTTAAACACAAGAGCTCTGGTATTGCGCCTGGAATCGAGATTTGCGCTTGATTGCTAATAACGATCGAGATTGCTGCAAAAACCTACGTATATCAAGCTGGAGAACGGTTGGTACTAGTTGTCCTAGTGCTTCAGGCTGTGGTCTGCGCAATCCAGAACAGGGACACGGTGACGACCAAGAAGTGGAAATTTCTATTCTTCCTCGGGGGTAGATCCTATCTCGGTGTCTTGGCTAACCTCGGCCCATTTAACAGGTGTGGGTTTTCGTTGCACAACCTATCTCATCTGATGCGGTCGACATATGCATGTTTGCCAGATTTCCCAACCAACAAAAAGTGTGAGAATCACATGAACCCCACTCACGAAACAAGATTTTGAGCAAATCGTGATGGTCAGAAACCCTCCTCTTATCTGAGTATATGCGGCGCCGAGCGGGGGTGTCGGAGGCAGCAAACATTATCGCGTTTTTATTCCATGCCGGTTCACGTCATCACATGATGCATCGCCGTTTGACTGCGTAAGTATTTCCATGTGCCCCAAAGCACGTGATCCACTTGACCATACGCTCACTGCATTTCTGATCCACAAGCTAGGACATCAGACCGATTCAGGCGTGGTGTATCCTTAGACCGATGAAGAATCATGGTCCGCCCGTGAGGCTTCCAACGATGGGAGTTCGGAACTTAGCTATTTGGGTGGCGGAAGCCTCACATTCTCGTCAACTTGAACTGCTCAGTGTCAGAGGCTTCCACTTTTTGATGGAGAATGTTCACTCCAATAGACAAAACTTTCGCTTCCAATTGGGGGCAACCCTGATCGATCAATCCCCAGAGAGATAATTGTCATCTTCGATACTTGTGATGAGAGACATCTTCACTTGGGCGGCACTGCATGCATGCGTGCGGCGTGTATTGGCTCATTTCTACTAACAGGTGAGCTACGAAGTCGAGCTGGCGCTGTTGTTGGAGGTGCCATGCCTGCAGTCTTGGCCGGCAGGTTACTGGACGGCATCCTTGTCCTAGACACAAAATAGGAATGTGCTCGTATCCGGACCGGGGTTTTCCGTCGCAAGTGTTTCCAAATGCATGGCCGGGTGTTGGGGCCCTCAGGTAAACCCCAGTGCCGCTGGAACCGAACAAGTGGCTCGGAGGATATCGACTGTTCCGAGGTTTATTTTTGGAATACTGTATGAGCAGAGACGAAGATCTCGCCAGCTTGAACAATTCGAATTACCGCTGACCGCATCGATTAGGGTTTCAATTCAAAGACGCGAATAGTCCATTCAAGCATATGCGTCACACAGCAGATGTCACCAATACCGGCAGAGGCGCCTTACGGCCGTGCATACGGCCGATACCTCATGCTTGTTTTGCTGCAGAATGGGTGACCTGTCGTGCGCTGTGATTGCGCGGGAACTTGACTTGGAGCATGTGTGTATTGGGACCCTTGCCGTTCGTCGGGTCCTGCCCGCCGCGAGGCGTCAAGTACCCATTAGCAGCCGCAAGGATTGGATCAACGTGGTTCGAAAACGGCCCCGATTCCGAAGAGCCACCGCTGCCTGCGGCAGCAGCAAACATACAACCCGCCGCTAATGAACTCGACGAGGTGACCCTGACACCGTCAAGTGGATGCATGGCTCTCCCGTCCAGCTGGGCACCAGATTTTATCCTTCACATGGTACTACGAGTGATATAGAGGACGATCCACCGGAATAGCGTCTTTCCAATCTCAAGTAAGCGGAGTTCCGAATGTGGTGCAAGATCTGACTGTTGTCGAAAGCCTCCTCCGCTCTAAACCCGAATAAGGCAAACGGTGTATAGCGAGAACTCTGAGTCTTACATCTTCAATTACAGCCATTAAACACGCATGCCACGCAGGCAGCCGTATTACCCGGCAAACTGGCACGAGAAACACCACGGACAATCACGAAACTTTAGTCGCATCTCACACACCCACAGAGCCTCCTAAGCCTTGTTCAATTACGACACGGCGCTTATGAGTGGCTTGTGTCTGCCCAATGGCGACATACGATGTGGTATTGAAGTAAGTGGCAGCGAAGAGAGGCGAAATCAGCATCAAAATCGTCACCGGAAGCCAAAGCGACCTAAACGCACCCAAGTAATCGTAGGGAAGAGAGGCAAACTCGTCCCAATTATGCTTGGCGTCACCTGGTTTCCGTTCTGTAGTTACCATCCGTCTATGGAGTTGAAGCAATCAGAAGCGCTTGATTGTACTGAACATCACCTGACGATGGATCTTACTCGGGAAGATGGCCATTGGCCTTGCCATCAGCCGCGAGCGATCAATGTGCTCCTTTGGGACGCTCCTCCGGCGACATACATGGGTCATGGTTTGTGGGCTGCATGGTGATGTACGTTCCAAGAGACCACACCGCTTGGTGACCAAATGAAGACAGGCCAGCACCAACTGCACTCATGTGGCATGGGTGGTTGTGTATTATCGGACCGGCCCCCACTCGATACAAACAGACGAAGTAGATGAAAGCCAAATTGTGAGGATGGGTAGGAGGAGGCGTGTTTGCTCAAGAGTCTTTATGGGGATACATTGGTCTCTTCAGAAATATGTTTAAAAAGACTGCAGAGACGCCGTGCGACGACTAAAGTCAAGGTTAATTCGCGTCTCATGAGATATCCCCAAGTTGCTTCGAACTAGCTCAACAAAGCAATACACACAAAATGCTTTTACAACGCTTGCACGAACTGAGTCTTACGCACTCCGAGACGTTTCCAACTACAGGCTACGTTCTTGCGCATGCTCTCATTCTAGTCGTTCCTCTCTTTATGACGTGTTGTTTCTCCTTCGTAAAACTCAATTGGAGAAGTCGCAACGCCAAGGACCGAAATATGTTTACGCTGGACGCATCTCGAGTTAAGATTTCCATTATTAGCGACACATTTTCGCTGATTCTCAATGCTGAGAAGTTTCTTCTTCATCTTCGGTAAGAACGTCTCCTAGTAGTAAGTCTACAAACTGATGATGACACTTCGAAGAACAAGGTACCCGGGGTGTATTGTCCCTCTGTCCCTTCCAGGAAGAAGTCTTAGCATAGCACTCCCTGGAGATGGGGTTCGAGCCATGTTTAGAAATTCTCGGGACTACGTGCCGGTCCCTGGCCTGTTCGACGCTCTGTCGGTTTTCTTTGGTTTGACGGCATCCGACTACGCTATTTTCAACCACGGCCACATCGAGAACTTCGAGAACCACGACAGTGAAGGCTACAGAACCAATCATGCGGATCCATCAAGACGAATCATCGAACATCAACGCAGAGACTTTACAAAATTTCTCAACGGTGAGAACTTGAGGGATATTATGGATAGTTTCTCTCGAAACTTTGAATATGAGCTCCGACAGCAAGTAGCGGAGAAGCAAGACTCGACTCAACTGCCTGATCTATACCGTTTCGTCCGGGACGCAATCTTCAAAGCCGAGGTCGAGGCACTTTATGGAGAGCACATTTTCTCTGTCTGTCCGACATTCTGCGAAGACTTTTGGGAGTTTTACAACGCATTTCCTGTGGTCTCTCGTGGGCTGCCCAGGTGGATGTTCCCTGCAAGCTACCAGAAGAGAGACAAGATGCTTCAGAATTTCCAAATTTGGCGGCAACGATGCCATTCTTTGTTTGATTGGGACGACGAAGACCTAAACAAGTGCGACTATGAGCCAATCTGGGGTACTCGGTATGTTCGAAGGATGGTACAACGGCACGAAAAGTTAGGATTCTCAGACTCTGGGATGTCAACGGTTATGCTGGGGTACTTGTTTGTGTAAGCCATATTTCCTCAGGCCCAGCTCCTCCAAGATTCGAGACTTCTGTCCGCTGACACGGTTGCTAAGAACCACCGCAAACACAATACCGGCCGCTGCATGGATGATCTTGTACACCCTCCTGGACAAATCGCTCACGTCCCGGATTAGACATGAGCTTTCAATTTCGTCGCACCGAGACTCTACAAAGCTGGACCTTGGAAAACTTGGAAGCGCACCTCTGCTCACCTCGGTTTACCGTGAAACTCTCCGGCTTCACGTGGCTGGCGCAACAGGGCGTGCTTCAGTCACACCGGGCTTTGGGTCACACCAGGCGCAGTCAGTGACTATGACAGCGAATTGGCTGGGCGGACTAGACTCTTCCTTTTGGAATGAAGGCAGGGTTTTCAATGGGGTCGCGGAGCATGCGGTCGACTCATTCTGGCCAGAACGATTTCTCGTTTATGCCGGTGACCCGCTCAGCGGCCCTCTCCGGCGACCCGAAAGCTTTTACACAGATATTCGGACATGCAATCGGTCTGTTGCAAAAACATCCCTCGATGATACTACAGCTAAACTGGCTAATGGTGGCCTTCGGGATCACTGGTTTCCGTTTGGAGGCGGAGCTTGGAGGTGTCCGGGCGAAACCCTGGCCAAGAACACCATTTTGGCCTCAGTATTTTTAGTACTACAAAACCTCGATATTCAAATAGTGGATGATTCAGGTGCACAAAGAATGACGAAGATACATAAAGAGAGGACCCTACCTTTTGGGTCGCACGCATTCAGTAGGCCCGTTCCGATCCGGGCTTGGCGACGGGCGACTATAACCGGCTAAGAAAGCATCTACGGGTGCTATCGCAAGCAAATTGTACAATATTCAATAAAGAACAATACTTCTAAAGTTTTCGTATTTCAGACTCGGAAGCGGAGAGGCGCGGCGTCTGAACCAACTCAGGCAGATGCAAAAGCAAAGCTCTCTCTCCATTCAAGGTGAGATCGGACATCGTCGGCCGTCCTCGGGGTTAAAAGCCCTTCGCCAGTTCGTCGCCACTCGCCCATGTTTCGCTCAGCCTTTTCAGTCACAATGGAGATAGCAGTGGTCATGAGCACCGAGCCAAGGTTGAAAAAATTCCGATTTATGTACTTCAGTCCGAATCCTATATGCTGGGGTGCATGGACTGAACGCTACTTCATAGTCACGCGGGTATAGTGAAGATCCGTTATTTCGTAACCTCATCCTGTGACCAAATCAGCCACTGTGAAGACCACTATGACTCGCCGTGGAGAAATCATGATGTCCATTCTTACCTCCTCTTCCTGCAGCAGAATCCTGCGCCACATTGTTTGTAGAGCCGCCTTATTCTTTCGCGTGGACAACTCTTTGTTGTAGGCATACGTTACCAAATGCCACATGCCCCGACGTTTTCTTTCGTCGTAGAATTCAATCAAATATAGCAGGTAGTCCTTTTTGGTCTGCTGCGGATTCTTTGGAGACGGAGGGTGGGCGTTTACATATTGAATAACCTATACATGGTCAGAGAGTGAAACTTATTTGTAGAAATCGAGGCATCAAGTGTCTTACCGATACGTCACAGCAGAACGGTTTGTCAAAGTTGGGGGGTCCTCCTGAACAGGCTCTCTCTGTTAGCGTGGGGACAAGCGGTGAGGCACGGCGTGCCAAAGTAGGCTCAGAACCTGGGCGATCATCTGAAAATAAGCCCTTTCCCCTGCACGTCTTACAAGAAGATCCCGAAGGCTCCTTCGCATCATCGGCGACTTGAAATGGCGTGTTTTGTCTTCCGTATATTGCCCGAGCTTTGGACGAAGTGTTCGCACCAGAACCTGGAGAGTGAGTTCGCGACGGTGTGGCAGTTGATTCGCGTGATTCCGAGTTGGACTCATCCTCCCTCAATTCCGGCGATGACTGGCGCGAAACCGATTGAGGCACAGCCTTTTGAGCAGCGTGTAAAGGCGCGCATAATACCGGCTCACACGATTCGCGTTCTTCGCAAAGAACGTTCTGTATTGACATAACCGGGCATTTGCCTGGCCTGGATTCCTCGTGGCTTTCACTCATGCTGCCTTCATCGCCTTGATTGACTGACGCAGTAATGTGAGAGGGGAAGATTACTCTGTTGGACTCGCGCGTTGCGCGAGATGAGCGGTGGGTCTAGCCTGAATGCATGGGTCTGGTGATTGGTTCCTGATGTCTGGTTGGACGTCATACGAGGCTTCATGCGGTTGGTCCAAACCCGGGGATCGCGAGATCAGAGGTTGTAGATAAGTGGTGATGTTTGATACATGGTCAAGAGACAGTTCGGTTGCTAACATAAGTGAATCTAAAATGTTTAATTGTATTAGTCATAATTCCTAGATGAACTGGTAGTTTAATATCCTTGGGAATTCGAAAGAATATGCCGACATCTGGGCCTCTGGGGTTCACGTGGCCCTGTCAGTTCCTCAGTCCGTGTGTTGGTTGGTGTGGTCTGGTTGGCCGAACTTCTGGGCTATCCGTAACGAGTACGGACATGTAAGATAGAATATGAAGAGAGACCGCTGGCATATCGGAGACTTCGGCAAAGTGCTCGAGAAGCTGAAGCTCGTTGAGAGGAATGTGAGCTCGTTGGATATCAGCCTCACCTGCGCCCGTCTAATCCCTGTACCTCCGTATCCTGACATTATCAACTAAGTCGCAGCCCCCGAGAATCTTTCGTTTTCTCTATCACCATCAGAGCACTGCGTTCTCTCCGCAAAACCGAAAGCACTTGATTGAGCGCATTATTAGGGCATCAATCGGCATTGTTGAGATCGTTATCCAAGAACCACTGCGACGAACCTGGGGTCTACGCCACAAGAGTTCTTGGGTAAGCATGGCTGAACTTTCATCAATTTTGCATAATATTCTTCGTTGTGCTCAAATAATTCGCATTTCGCACATGTCACATCATTATATATTTTATCTCAGAATAGGTTCAATCTCCTTGAAAGACTCGTGCTAGTGACCACGATTTTCTCAAGCTCTCCAATCAGCCCCGCTCACCAACCCGAATCCACAGTCACCGGAAATCTTGTGGTCGGTCAGCTCAGTTGGTTAGAGCTGGTACTAATATGCCATCCAGCGTATTCAGTAATTCCAAGGCCGAGAGTTCAAGCTGCTCGCTCACTGATCATGATGCTCTTTTTTGCTCACGATGTCTCAGCAACTCTTTGATCTCAAGTCTGCGACAGCTCTCTATCTAGAGCTGACGAGACGCGGGTGAAACAGAGGTCTAGGGCGGGTAATGTACCCGATCTTTGCCTATTTAGTTGTCATCGGCTTTTGCGCATGACGGGATTCGGAAAATCATTCTTTATTTTGCTGGGTTGCAGTCTGATTTTGGTCAGCTACACCTAGTGGTTTCACCGCATTCGGAGATCCTCGATCGAAATTCCCCGAAAGTCAGAGACACGGTTACAAGGGCCAGATCAATCACGACCGGTATAAGGGGGAAAAGTTGGTCGGTTCTGCGATCTAGACCCGGTGTACTTCACATATTTCCGTCTCTGTAGTAGCCAACATCGAGAAGAGTCAGTGTTGGTGCTTGAACTGGTTCGCAATCGTATCGAGACAGAGTCTGACGGTCAGCCGTATCCGTTAATTACCCCCGCAATTGCGCTCTTTGGGCATATATCCACGTCAGAGATTGTCAGAAATTGGTGGTAGCTCCATGTTTGGAGGAGCTTGAAGATTTCAATGTTTGGGTCGCTCCTCTCTTCTTGGTGCCTTCTGTATTTCTATCGTCCTAGGACTAGTGCTTGTCTCGGCTCACATTCCCCACCTTCGGCATCCGGGCCGGATAGGGAAGCTATGGCGTCGCCAAAGCCCATCTCGGTGGCTTTTCCCCAAAGCAAAACGCTCCGTCTTGGGCATCTGTCCGTCTTCCAGGGCTTCATTCGAACTCTCGGCAACGGGACCGCCGGTCGTCTCGAATACATAGCTATCTGACGCGGCAACTCCTCCGGTTGATCACGTGTAGAACGACGTATAAGCTAATCCACGGGTTCAAACGAACGAGGAAAGGAGAGCGAGGTGCCGTGGAAAGCAGTACGTTTCTTTATTGAGGCTATGAACGGAACTTCGAATCCGGAATGGGCAGCATGACTCAATATCCTGCCATTGAGTCGATGGCTGGAAAATGTGGACGCAGCAGCTATGGCAAGCAGCAAGCTGAACACAAATTTTGATCGGAAATTGACACCTGGAATAATTTGCAATTCAACACGATGATACATAGCAGTGCCAGATCTTGGAAAGTGAGTTCTGTGGGCAAGATCGTATGTTACGCGCATACTAGATCGCTGGACCAGCCCAGCGGTTGCAACTAGGAACAGGTAAAAATGGCCAATTGATGAGCTTGCATCTCCTCACAACTATGATCAATCGTCCTAAAGACCATACCACCGTATCGCTTCTTCCCGCAAAAACGCTGCCGGGATCCTTCGTGACCCAGTCCCGCTCCGTACTGGCAGCGTCAGAGACCGCCGACGGGCTACTGTAGACGGTGTCAAACCGAGTGCGCCACAGTCAGGGCCACGTCAGCAGGGTCTTTAGTTCGCCATGATGCTCTAGTCTACGGGGAGAGGTTCCGCAGCCATGGTAGATTGCGAATTGGCCCGTTTGACAGGCCTTGGTTTGGCCTCATTTGGGCCAAGTTGGCGTGTAGCCGCGGACATGGCGACACTGGTGTGCCAACAGATCGGTACGATGGCTTCAAGCGTCGTCGAATTGATGCCATCGTCCCGCTTTCACGAAGGTGGGGCAGATTTCTCAGACAGTGTGGTCCTGTGAAGGTTCAAGACGGCCGAAATCATCTAAGCCGCAATGTTGACGTTACACACCGATGGTCGTCAGGTGGAACCTTGACCAGTTTATCACTGAACTCTACGCAGACGTAATGCACCATCACGTTGCACATCTCGCGCTGCTAGTGGGCCACGAGAAGCTACTCACCTGTCATCGGAATCAGTGCTGCTGCTGCACGGGCTACTCGACACGCTCAGGTCGGAGCGCACGATTTGTGATCGTTGCCGGGCGCTTATCTTGGCGCGGCTCCTCGAGCGCATCAAATCACTCGAGAAAGGTCCCGTGTTATGGAGTTGGCACGTAGTGATCCGGTGAGACTGAGGGCACATTCCTGCGCCCGTCTTTCCACCAACGACAGCTGTTGAGAAGGATGCTGATATCGAAATCACTGATTGCCAACTCAAGTCGTCAGGATAAACGCTGCACCCCACCGGAGCCGGAGATCTTCCCACGGGATAACGCTGCCGCAGATGATGTCGATCACGAAACAGACTCGGACCGGAGTGGAGCTGATGTTGGACAAAATCATCGTCGTAGGCTGCGTCCTTGGCTAATAAGGTTGTTGATTCCTAGCGCTAATCGCCAAGATGGGAAGAATGACGGGGAAACAAGCTTGCATGCCTGCGCTCCTTACATACCAGTAAAATCAGACAGTGCTCCTTTCAATTTGGTGAACGTGGTGCTCTGAGAGGTCTCTACCAAGCCAATGACGGGCGAAGAGTAGGGCCGGAATGCACATGTCTGGGTGATCAGGGGTAAATACGCTCTGTTTTGCTTTTCTTTTCGCCAACAGACACCTTGGTGCTCTCCGAATTCGTTGCGTCCCTATATCAAAATGGGAGCAGCTGCGAATGACATTGACAGTGTCGTTCTGGACCACGGCGCAGTGTAAAATGCCTCACGTTCATCCAAAAGCGATAGAATTATGTTTCGCGTCTTTGACAAAGAGACTGAGGGCTGGAAGGCTTGAGGCGTTGTGGGCTCGACTGTCGTCCCATGGTGCCAAAGCGAGACACCATGTCTTGGTGTTAGATTAAGCTGATGTCGTGGCTTGGGCATCAAAGAATGGGCACTGGTCTCGAATTTCACGCCGACGAAAGCGGCCGCTGTACCGGCCATGCCCAGGGCTCAGGCGAAATGCATGAGAATCGAAATGATATATAGTCGAGATGGAATGACCTTTGCCCAACGGCTTGATTCTCAACTGCTCCTCAGCTTCCCTTTGGCATACTCTCTCTCCCTTGACACATCGTGTCCACTCTCCCATTGTCTTACGGGTATTCTTCACTTTCGCATCTGGCAGGGACCAATTCTTCTGTTTTTTCGCTTCTTCTTCCATTTGACCCAATTCGAGAGCCCAAAATCCTAGATACCACTACGCAACATGCATTTCTCCATCAGTGCAACGATCTCGGCAGCTTTGCTCGCTACCAATGTCGCGGCTCAGCTACCTAATATCCGCATCGCCCCTCTGCCGACTCTAGTACCGAGCTCATCGGTCGGTACTCCCGTCTTCTACTCTACAACCCTCTTAACTTCGACACGAACAACAACGATCAAGCTGTCGACTTCTTCCACTTCCATCTCCAATTCGACCATCAGCAGGACATCATCTGCCTCCTCCACAGCCAGTGTCTCTCCCACATCAATCCCCGGTCTCACAGCCGACCAGCAGCAGGCTCTTGACCTCCACAATGCAGCTCGGAAGCAGGTTGGGTGTGCTCCTTTGACTTGGGATGCGACTCTGGCCAAGGATGCCCAGACATATGCGAATACACTGGGGAAGACCGATGTCATGGCCCACGACCCTACCAACGGGAGCAGAAATCAGGGAGAAAACCTCTATTATCAGTACGGTAGCAGCAGCCCCGCGTACTCCGCCGCTACTGGTTGGTGGCTCGCCGAGAAGCCCTACTACAGTGGCCAGCCTATTCCCCAGAACAGCCGGGATGGAAGTTCATTCTCCAAGTACGGTCATTACAGTAAGTTTTCACTTCTCGATCCATGAAGAGCTGCATGGGTTGCTTACTAACTTTACGCAGCTCAAGCTGTTTGGAAGACGACTACCAAGGTCGGTATTGCTTTTGCCAACTCCGCCTCCGGTAAGACTTTTGTTGTGGCCCGGTACTCTCCGGCCGGAAATGTGTGAGTTTTTACAACCTTCAGCTCCACCAGACGTAGTGGTTAACATGATTAAAGGGTCGGATCTACACCGTTTTAAATCGCAGGAATGGGTCCCGTAGCAGAATTTGCCTCCTGCGGAACGCCAGGTGCTCAGTGTTTTGGATTGGGTGGGCACGAGTGTATTTGGCCCAAGTTTGGCTGATGATGGTATAAAACTGGTGGGATGAGTCTTCATACTATATCTTCTATTCTGTACATAGATTTCTGGGC
Source organism: Colletotrichum euphorbiae (assembly GCA_037178605.1). NCBI lineage: Eukaryota > Fungi > Ascomycota > Sordariomycetes > Glomerellales > Glomerellaceae > Colletotrichum > Colletotrichum euphorbiae. The sequence continues at coordinate 37,055 of JAXCEF010000218.1, forward strand.
AATTCTGCTTTTATTGACGAATTTGCGTTAGGTTGCGTTGCATATTTCTTATGTGAAAGCATACTCATGAAGGCGTCTTGTAGAAATAATCAGGAAAAGAGCCGTGTAAACGACATGAGGAAGTCGATAATGACTTTTAATGCCAAGGGCGAGCGTGATGAATTTTGTTTGTTTCTGGCTAAGTATTACCCTCTTTCTTAACTCTTCATATATCGGGGAACTTCCTACTACTGAAGGATATTCGCGTGAATTTGCATCGAGGAGTTCCAGAAGTAGTGACTCGGTTGTAGCTTTTGACAGGATCCGTATGTATTATTCTAGTTGAGCCCCTAGTGACACTTCAAAATTTACTCACCCGCGCTCGCTGCTCAACATATTGCCCCCCGCAAGCCAGTCTCTTGGGCTAAGACGCCGATTTCTGACGGCATATTCGCCCTGACATGAGAAATGCATAAAGGGTAATGCAACCCAGAAGAATGAAAGGAGCCCTGAGTCCGCCAGACCGGTTGGTACATCTATAGGCCCAAGTTCGTTAGCGTTGGACCTTGACATTTCTTCATAAATGTGCGTGACTCACTCAACTACCAGATCTCTTGCCGTTGAGGTTCTTGTCACGACCCATGAGCGTCTTCGCTAGCTATTTTCCAGGGGAAACTTTTCCTCTTGGCGCAAGTGGTTTTCTTGCGGGAGTTATTCCGCAGCAGCGTACTTCGTGCCTCACAACTGAGCACCTCCAGCCGTTTTCGGGTAGCTTCTTCTCGAGGACCCCAGTACTGATCGAGCACGATATCCGGGAGTCCGCTCGCAGGCTCCCACGTCGTCGCGGGGTAATCGACCCATTCGACTAAATATCGATCCTCGCCGGATTTGAAGGCGTTGAAACCATGGATACGGTGGACAAGCTAGACGTTCGGATCCTTCATAAAAAGTTGCCTTCCACCTTTGTGTGCCCAGTAGTCGTGAACTGCGGTTTTCGCTTCCTGATGCAGTATCTGCTCCGGCTCCCAAGTACTCAATCCCGTTAAACCATTCAACTCAAAGCTCGAACATGTCGACAGGTTGGTCGTTGGCAGGGTCAAGTCGGTGTCCGAAAATTCTCTGCAACGTGAACCGGTCTGGCTTGCCGTGGACACCTTCACTGAGTTTAGCGGGTGAATATAGAAGAGGACACCACGGCCCGTAGACGCGATGTACAGTGGTGACTTCCCTCGCCTGAGGATTCGGCACTTAAACTCGTTTCCGGCGCCAAATGCTCTGTCACGGAGACTTTTTTTAAATCTCTGTGGTACTGGCGATAGTTGAGGTAACTTGGAAGCGCCCAGATCTGGGCTTTTCTCGACGGCGTATGCCACCTTGGCCTGCTTCGAATCCATGAAGATGACCCAATGACCGCTGGAAGTTGAGAAAGGTTATGATTCTGTTGCTTTGGAAGAACGTGGATGTCTTCACGTTGACTGCAATGGTTTGAGGGATGCCGCAAGGTCAGGGGGAAGTTAGAAGGTAGGTATGGAATGGAGAAAAGAGACGAAAATGGAAAAGAAATTGCTCAGCTATCTTTTGCTTTCTCGGTATATCACTTACTGTCACCATTATATCTTGTGTTGGGAAGGTGGAGGAAACAGGTCGCACCTTCTTCATCTTTCTTTTGGTCGGGACAGAGCAGCCTGGAGCGGCAGGTACGAAGGTGGCATACATGACTTAAGGTGGGAAATTGTTTGATTCTTTCCTTGAGTCACAATTGCATGATACTCAGAATTTGCCATAAAAAAGCACGAACGAAATCTGAGCTTGAGCCCAAGGAATGGAGATGTTGCTCGGTTGTCGACCGCCAGCTCGTTGCCTTTCAAGGGGTACCTCATTAGAGTGCAAGTAAAGGCAACAGCCCTGAGGTGTCCAATATTTCAGGCAGCCAGCATGTAGCTTAAAGTCAGAGGAGATGTGGTATGAAATATTGAAAATCATGGGTGCACTTTATTACTAGTGAACATGATCTTTCTAGATGACAGAAACCCTTGCTTTATTCTTTGTATTTCACCGTATTGACTATCAAAATCCCCGTAAAGTTGGCAGATGAGGGTGCCTGAGAGATAGGTACGTACCTCCGTGTCTTCTGTGATTGGTGGAACCCATTCTGCCATTATCCACTAGGTAATTACACTGTAATTAAGCAACACGTGAACAAGCCGCCGATGCCGACATTCGTCCATTTATTGAACACGGAAAGCTCTCGCTTGCGCTTCGGACGACGCTCCAACTTGGTCTTCTATGCCCAACGTCAGCAAACGCATCCGTTCGGGATCCCGAACCCTCAGCGTCAGTGAGTTCCAGTCTTATCTAGCGGCCAACATAACGATTCGATTCCTTCCCAACTGGCCCTCCCGTGCCCAAATGGCCCTCCCGTGCGACCGCGATCGCCAATCGCCTGCCTTGACGAGTCTCGAGACATCAATACCGACGCTCCGATGCTGCGCTTGTCATACCATGGCGGACGATGTTAGGGACCCTGCGCAGTTGCTACACTGTGGCTGATCATCTTGCAAATCCTCACCGAGTTGATCGACGTCCACGCGCAACCTAAAGATCATCCGCCACCAGTCCACGATCATCCAATGCCCTGAGTCAGGACTATAACCTTCCGAGTACCGACGTTGAGCTCTCGAATAAGGTCATACCAGCGATTTACATGAGAATCAAGGGAGAGAAATCCACCTCCGACTAGAATACGAATACTGCCATGCTGGGGGTCTCAGACCACTTGCGAGAAGATTTGCCCAAACCCCAGCACATCTCCAAGCCCGAACTACGTGGCAAGATTTTGTTGCTGGGAGGCATCCTTGCAAAGCGCAAACCCCTCTCCGGGTATGAACCGAACATTCGAAAACTAGCTGAGCGATCAGTTTTTCCCTCACCAGCAGGTTGATCACCATTGCGTTCATGAAAGGGTCTTTTGAGATGCGTTCTGAAGCCATGTGCCCACACATAACCTTACAGGATGAGTCTCACAAGCTCATTTTAGACGCCAAACTTGAACTCCCGATACTTTTTCTGGTAGTAGAATGTGGCCGCAGCACCTGCAGTCGCAAGAGCCAGCGGTATCGGTGCTCGGCCACCAGTCTTGATAGCCCTTGATGCGCCGGCACCCAAGAGAACGATGCTATTTCCCAGGGCGAGTTCAGCGCCGTAGTCTTTGTTCTCCTTGAGCAGATAGCCTACGGGAGTGTCAGCTTGCCTCGCTCATTTGTTTGGATGTCAACAGGGACCTACCCGAGTAAGCGTATGCGGCTCCGAGTCCGAGACCAGCGATGAGCGACGGCTTGGACTGCGTTTTCAGGAATCCGGCAGTGCCGCCGACCGCCACTGAGTAAATCGTCAGCCAATTGCGCCACAGTTCCCTCGCAGAGCATAACATGTTGCTTACGGAGGCCGGCAAGAGTAAAAGACGGGTGATGAGCCATTAGGAAAGATGGTTCTTGGATTCTCGATGGGAGGAACAAATGATGCGGCCTCCCCAAGTCAAATGCCGCTCACACCGGTGGGAGCCAATCCCGATTACTAATGGCGACCTGTTGGCGGAAAAGCCTCGGCACGCAATTTCGCTTATTCCCGATGGACTTTGCGTCCGTTCCCTTCTAAGGGCATCGCAGCCTGTGCATTCAGTTGTTGAAGGTGATTCGGAGTGAGACTCGAAATACATCGCCAGCCGATGCATGATGGTATCCCGAATTTTGGCGGTCCTCAGTCCAAGGAGTGGACTCAATGTTCACTAGAAGGCGATTTCCACAGATTGGCGAATCGGCGCGATGCAACAGCTTCGGCAAGCTTGATATGGGTCTTGAGCTAGTTGATCACCCAACATCGCAACCAAATCCGATATGGTGTAGTGGCCAACATGATGCCCTCTCAAGACTTTGAAAGGTTAGGCATAGCCCCGAGTTCGATTCTCGGTTTCGGAATGCTATTGCTTGCACTCGTGCATTTTTGTCGTTGCAAGTCTGTTGGCATCTCAAGTTTCCGCTGCTTATTGAGCTTTTCCGTGTATCAAGTAGGTACAACAACAATAATTAAATAAGTCACAAGGTCTCTCGAGTAATATCTATTAGGGGCGTTTCTTACCTGTCACAGATAGTAACAAATGATTTGAAGAACAAATCTGAAGTACTGAATGAAACCCCAACAGAGCAAGGCAACGAACGGTCAACGGTCGGCCGCTTCATACTGGACAAATTGGGCCACTTGATCATTCCCAGTTTCGCCAATTATGCTTGTGAGCCAAATGCCATCCTTCCTCCCGGTTTATTAACGAATGGGATCAGTGTGCCGAAACACTCCACGGGTTGATCAGCCAAGTGGCAAGCTACTGGCCAGCGTGGCTGTTGGTAACTGGTTAGGCAGCCACCCGCACGGTCTGACACCTCCAACATCAGTCAACACAACAAGCCGGGATTATGGGCGGCACGCACATAGATCGAATTCTCCATGAAAGCATTAAGTATTGGATTCCTTGAGTCGAGAATTTCTCGCCTTTTTCGCCCCTCTCAAGTAACTTTCGCCATGTCGACGTCCAGCAATACCTCGCCCATCCCACAGATTCAGCTCCTCTGTATGGAGAAGCGGCATGCCGAGGCTTTCGAAAACGGCAGGAAAATCTGGGAACTACCCGAGTTGGTGCCTATCGAGGTCTTTGAATGTCCTCTATCCTGGCTTCCAGAGTCGGTCAAATTCGATACAGTCGTCTCGCCCGCCAACTCCTACGGCCGTCTAGACGGTGCCTTCGACGACGCAATTTCACGCGCCTTCTCGCCCAAGGACGACTATCTTGCGCTCACCCTCGCCGCTCAAAAGCAATTATACGAGCAATGGCGAGGCTTCGCGCCGCCTGGTACATGCACCCTCGTCCGCATTCCCGATGACTTCCATGCGCGTTCCCGCAACGTCTGGGGAACCCGCCGCGTTGCGCTGTGCCCAACCATGCGGGTACCGGCTGATGTGACTTGGGACCACGAGGTCGTATATGAATGTGTCTGGAGCTTGTTATGCGCGGTCGATAATCATAATCGAAGCGTCCGCGCGGGCAAGGCAGCTGAAGGAGAAGATGAAATTCGCAGCATCCTCATGACTCCGCTGGCGACGGGCGTGGGCCGTGTATCCCCCGAGAAATGGGCTTCGCAGGCAATTCTGGCGATGAAACATTTTGTCGATGCATCCGAGAATCCAGAGAAGTGGAGCAGACTTGAATGGAACGAGCTCGACAAGCATTGCATTGAGGTTGAGGCGACTTGGAAGACGAATGCGGCTCAGTCTTCGGCTTCAGACAATGAGTAGCGAATAAGTCACATATAAGCCACACAACACGTAGCAACAAAATAGCAAATTTGCAATACAGAAAGGTTCTATAAGCCAATCACATCTGAAGACAATGTTCTTGTGCCGCCGCAGCTGTGGAAAGAAATCTTTTGCATCCATTCCAATAGAGATGTAATTAATCCTCTGTTGTTTCCATTCGGTCTGTAACGTACAGGTACAATAGGAACTTTTCAGAGTCCCAACAACTGAGTTAAGTGGCACTGGATGGAGTGTTGGTTTACAGCGCGACAGGCAATATAACCTTGCAAGCCTTCCCTTTCGGCTCAATCAAGACGAGATTGGTCATCTCCATGCTCTCTGGAGTTGTTGCTGGCGAGAGGCGTGAACCACCGAACCTTCTGAAAAACATTGCTATTCCATATCGGAGCTCCATGTATGCCAAGTGCTTGCCAATGCAGACTCTGGAGCCGGCACCAAAGGGTGTAAAGGCTGCCTTTGCCGTTTCGGATAACTTCCCATCTGGCAACCACCTCGAGCAGTCAAAGCTAGGAACTTGTAAGCTCTTCGATGTTTTCTAGAAAGGAACTCGGATTGAGAACACACGTTTCTGGGTCGTGAAAGTTCTTGGGATCTCGATGCAATGTCCAAGACTGTGTTGCGACATCGGTCCCCGCGGGCAGGTGGAAGCCTCCTAGCTGGATGCCTCCGGCAGGCACGATTCGAGGGAGAGGCGTCGGGGCAGCTCCGTAGAGGCGAAGAGTTTCTTCAACCACTGCATGAAGGATCGGTAGTTTCTCCAAGTCTGCATCTGTGAAAGCTTCATCAAGGCCACAGAGCTCCTTCTCCAGATCATGTTGCAACTCCGGGTTCTCCAGGGCAGCCCAGATGCCGTACGTCAAAGTGTTGGAAGTTGTGTCGGTACCGGCGATCATAAAAGAAGCAGCCTCGACGCAAATGTCCTCATTAGTCAAGGACGCCTCGTCCTTTTCTGCATAAACGAGAACTTTGGCAAATAGGTTTGACGTCGCAGACCCGGTAGCCTGCTTGCTATTCTCGACCGCGGCGCGGCCTTTGTCGATCAAGACCTTGTGCGAGTGGAACATCCTCAGACTCCCAACCACTGGCAAACGTCTTATCATCGCGTATAGCCAAGGGAAAGAAAGGGCAGAGAAAGCGGCTGTGTTGGCGAAGGGCACCTCCTCAAACCAGGGGTCTTCCTGCACATGGCTGTTAGATTGAATCGCAGATCGTGCTTTTCCAGTCGAGGACTCGGGGTGACATACCTTGCCGGTCTTCAACGCGTCGAAAGATTCTCCAAACATCAAACGCGAAACGACGTCGCAAGCCATGAGAATCCACCACTTTCGAATATCCACTTCGCCTCCGGCGGCTTTTGCGTCCTTCGCCATGCCCTCAATCGCAGTTGAGACCTTCTCCCGCACCATCCCCTCCCACTCCGTGCGGAGGGATGAAGCAGTGAAGCCACGTCCCAAAAGTTTTCTTCTCTGTGCATGATCGTGAGGGTTGGTCATCTGGAATAGTCCATAGGGCGGCTTCCCAGACTCGGTCGGACCGAAGTAATGATAGTATTCGGCTTTCGTGAAGTGACTTCCAATCTTATGGATCGTCTTGAAAGCATCGACATCGCTCACGAATACTTGTCCCGGAGAAACTCGTACGTAAGGGCCGTATCTTTGGTGAAGGTCATGGTAGTATTGAACTTGTTGTCTTCGGAGAGTGGCGATGGTGCCAGGAAGTCCAGTGAATCGAGCGTACCAAGGCCCAGGCACAGAGTTCAAGGGGTTGGTGATGATCTAGTTTATGTTTGCGGGCTGAGTCTGTATATCGTGAATAATAACATACCTTGTAAGTTTTGAGCACCAGATACACGGGTAAGGAGACTAGCAGTACAGGTAAAACGGTCAAAATCATCTTTTCAGCGTATATTCTCCGTAGACGCAGGTGCGAGACTTTGGGGTTGTCTCTTTAGATTCAACCGCTTGAGACGAACATGTCATCTATATAACTGAGTTTCTATTACTGGACCTTTGATGTGACAACCGGTTGCTTTGGTGAGCAGCGGCTAAAGTGCTGAAATCTCGGCCGGCCTGTGTTCGTGCCGCCGGCGGTCGGCATTTTGGCCACCACTTGCCCACGGACTTTTCAATCCGTACAACGACCGCTATTCCTCCGACTGCATTCGGCGGACGAAAAAAAGTCCTGAGCACGGACGGCTGCAACTTGCCGGAATTTCTCACGGTGTCCGCTGACTGTTTATTTTGCCAAGACTGCCCAAGCACTTCGGGCTTACGAACTGGCGCGAGCGCCGAACACGACGCAGATGTATTTATCGTAGACGTCGTGCTGACTTCTCCGAAGTACCACAGCAGTAATTAGAATACCAGACAGTGGGAGAGAGGTTTGTCACCATCTCACTAGAATAATATTTGAAATGTGGATGCAGTTTGACGACGGACGCAACCCCTTGGTACACGCTAATCACTTCCTGTTGCAAGACTGCATTCCCACATGAGCCCGATGCTCTTCTTTGGCAGTATTATCGCTTTTTTAGCGGCTGGGACTTTTGTCTATACTTAAACCGACGAAACGGTCGTGCCATGTCCAATGCCGTACAGGTTTCGCCAAGTGTCTAAGCAGATCCCAGCCTCTGTCGCCTGACAAATTAGGGCTTATCAATCGACGAGGAGCTAGAAAAAATCCTACGTTCAGAATGATCATCTGGTAACTTATTACAAAGGTCGCACTTTGGATCGTTCATATGCATGTGCGTGCATTCGGGTAGGGACTTTGTGCTATGCTCCAGAACATGCTTGGGCGGTTACATGGGGCACACACGGGAGGTACTGTTACAACTATGACTTGAGGCTCTCAAAACTGGTCCTTACCATAAATCGACAGAGTACAAAACTTCGGGCCCGAGAGGACTGAATGACGTTTGTCAAGGCTTAAGGGTCTTTGATACATAAGCTCGTTATTACGCCATACGACAGGTAATAACCGGGAAGGAAAGGTACGCGGCTTCAGATAACATCACGCGGCAGATGAGACAGATGAAGCATTGTCACAGTCAGTTTTCTAACAGAAAATGAATTTCAAATATTCAACTTCTCTGTCAAAGTCAACTTCATGTTGTTCATTCTCATGATGATAAGCTCCTCTTGGTGCCTTGCATCTCTTAAGTTTTAAGTCAATTCACATGGTTGGTGTCTGTGGGCTTTTCAACTGTAATGGACTCTTTGAAGACTGGAATCTAGTGTTCACGATACATCAATTGCTCTCTCAGAGTCTGATTTGCCATCAAGGCTACTGTATTTGCCTGCTCCGATTGGGCGAGTATCCTTCTCCTAACCTTAAAGCTTATCGATTGCTATCTGTAGTCTCCTACAAGAAAAGGCCCCCGCTCATAACGATTGGATGACATCTGCGGGGTTCAAGGTTGCACCTCACTGAAGTTTCAATCAAATGTTGCGCGCAATTTTGAGAGCAAACGATACAATTGTGGTACCACTCATACTAAAGCCTACTAAACGGCTGATTCATTACTATATTCATCGCGTCAAAAGTAAATACGTGAGAATCTGTCTTGTCGATGGCGCGAATGAATACCCATTCGCACCCCCTTCGTCTCAAGTTGCACAGACTGCGGTTTACTGGGCGACTGAAGATGTCTGAGGAGACATACCGAGACCGCATGAAGCCGTTTAGCGGAAGTCACCACCGCCGTTGCAGCGAGATAAAGGGATGTAGCTCTGCTTCTTGATGCAAGCAGTGATGGCACCAGCAACCCAGGTGACGCCCTCGTAGGAACCATCTTCGTAAGAGCTGGCAATGAAGGTACCGGTCTGGCGCATGCTACCGACACAGCCCTGGAAGGTCCGGCCGTACTTGCGGTTGACCCAGGGGCGGGTGATGACAACACCAGTCTCGCCGGTGTCGACAGTGCCGCGGATGAGGTAACCCTGAGTAGTGGTCCAGGTGCGAGAGAAGTCGACGCCCAAGCTGGCCGTCAGGCGGTCCTTGATGATGGGGATACTAAGACCAGCGCTGACTGAGACGCTGTTGGCAACAGCGTAGGACTTGGAGATGGTGATGTCCATGCCGTTCTTGCCGGCTCCAATGACGACGGGGGACATCTGCACGTCCCAGTCGACGAAGCGCTCAGAGCGGTCGACGACGGTCTGGTAGATGTTTTCGCATTGTTGGCGCTTTCCAAGCTCAATCGCAGTGGTGTTGACGGGAAGCTCAGAGAGATGGTCGGCGGCCCTGAGCCACTCGGTGTCGAGCTCAGGAACCTCGGGCGCAATGTTCATGGTCTTGAGGAGCAGGTCCCAGGTGTCCTGGGTGATGATCTGGGCTAGGGAGAAGATGTACAGTCAGCAAATATCTTTTTTTTTTGAACACCGTCAAGTACTTACAACGGCCCTGTCCGAAGACGAAGAGCTCGCCGTTGCGGAGGTCGCGGTCGACATCGGTGACGTTGGTAGCGATATCGTTGTTGAGGATAGGCGCGGCGCTGACTGCAGCAGCGGCGGCCGAGAGGAGGGTAATGATGCGTACAGATACCATATTGAACAGAAGAGGACGGATGGATCAGACGCGAGAGCAAAGTGAGTGGATGACGATGAGAGGGATGAAGAAGAGACGCCAGATAGTGGGATTATGGACAGACTTTATAGACAATTTTCGAAGAGTATTACGTCTTCATGTTTCTAACACACCGTATCACTCTCACTCACAGAATGGGGAATTATCTCAAGCTTGTAGACCCCCTTGGTTGCGATTGAGTTCATCAAAGGTCTGTCATAGTTGCAGGGATCTCCCGAACCCCACAGTTGGGAACGCCCTGAACCTTGCAACTCAGAGTGGGACGACCCAAGTAGATTTAATATCCCTTCCTGGTATAATCAGGGGCCGTTGTTCTCCATGTTCGTGCATCCGTCCCGACAGAGCAAAGATTAGCCTCGTGCTCATTGCTGTGGCACCGGCCTGATGTGTTGATTAGCTAGTTTCTCAATTGAGTCTAGGTGCCCCCATACAGCACGACTCAGAAGCCGTCACGAGCGACACTTGACGGTATGTTATCCAACTTGTAGCAGAGACCCAATGAATCGCCAACAAAACAGCACATTCTTGACGAGAAAAAGCCAAGTACCAAGACTGCAGGATTGCAAGGAATGAACCGCCAATAACACAGCACATTCTTGACGAGAGAAAGCCAAGTACCAAGACTGCAGGATCGCAAGGAATGGTCAACGAGTAACGTAAGTCGATAGCTAGTATCCAATAGATTGAGCAGGCCTCGATGATGAAAAGACGGCAGATAAAGAGATTACGAGATGAAATCCTCCTGGTTCCCTGTCATAGAGTTGATGAACTGCTTTGGGACTCGAACAGAGCAGATGTATTTTAACCCCCATTAGATCCCTCTCGTCGAACTGAATCCACTCACTGATTAACCTTTCCGACTGTTAAACTTTCTCAGCACCTTGTGTCGTCCGTCCTACCTTGATCCTTCTACGTCCCACAGTCAACTTCAAAATGCAGATCTCCACGCTCGCTACTTTCGCAGCCCTGACCGCCGCGTACGTCTTCCCATATGGCATACGTTGCGTTGTTCGTCTATCATGAGGCTGACACTTGATCCCAGCGCTGTCGCTAAGCTGCACAACGCCGCTGTTTGCGTCACTAATCGCAATACCGGCAACTTTGGCAATGGAACCCCGGGGGGTATCGGCTACGGTCCCTACACGTCGAATTACGACATCAACCTCGACGCTACCAAGTGCGCCTGCGAAATGTACAAGAACCGCAACACCGGCAACAAGCAGTGGGACAGGTGCCCCGACTGCACTTTCGTAAGTACTCCGTCCTCAACATCCTATCCGATTTCTATGAAAAACGCCAACTAATGCTCATCTAGGACGGTCTCTCGTGCCTTTCTGCCGCCTGGCACATTGGTGGTGACGAGGTAAGTTCATTAGTCGTTCTCGGGGATGAAATCGAAACTGATCGTGGCTTGTCTCAGATGACCTACTACTGTGAGAAGAAGTGCGGTGCCCAGGGTGCCGAAGCTAACTGATTGGGAGTTCGTGGGAGAGAGACATCGGAAACGGTTCTGATGGAGGAAAACGTTTGATACCACCAGGTGTTTTGGCATCTTTGCAGTCGTAGTTGTTTGAATATTACTGTATTTACTGCAAATGTCGTTCATATTTACGTTCCCATAGGGGTTTTTGTTTACTCGTGCCCCTTTTTTGGGTTCCCCAGTGTGGGTGGGTGTCCCAGATAGAGTTTCTTTGTCGCACAGGCCAAATGTGAACGCCGAAGCCGTGCTCAATATACTCTGCGCCATTGCGGGAAGCGAAAGGTAAAATAATGACACAGCGCGGCAGATTTGCCTACTTGAACTCAGTTCTGAGCCTTATTTCGACTTCACAACTACGTTGACCAATGTCAAGAGGATCTTAGGCACTGTTACTTTCTCACTATTGGTTACTCATCGCACGTGCGTCTCGTGCGTTGTTTAATCAAAGTTTTGTCCGATGAGCATGGTAATACCACCCAACGTCGCATACATATCCCACAGCCCAGATTTGCCACTTCAGCCCAGTATTTCTTCGGGAGCTTCCGTTGTCTTGGACCTCAAGACTTCGGACGACACGCTCCTACCGATTCGGCGTCATTGCCAACGTACCTCCCTCCCGACCTCGTCCCTTGCTTCAATGGGCCTTCGCTTTCACAATCTTAGGTAATCCGTATTGAACTTTTGAATCAGCGAGGAACACGCCGCATTCTGGCCGGTCAATTCCAGATGTGATCAGAAACGTTTAACGAATAGATGTCCAAGAGTGCGCTAGTCATGCACTGCGGGACGTGTTTGTTCGGAACCGGGTCGGTGAGGACCACCTGGCAGTTGGGCTCCCAAGCATACCCAAGAGAGTAATTAGCTCATCGGGTGCAGCCGCTCTTCGGGTAGGCACTGGCTAATTTTCGGGGCCTCGGCGGCCGAAGGAGCGGTTCCGCAACCGTACACCAACCAACAAGGCCCGAGCCACGAGTAAGGTAATCGACCACGCCCCCACTGTGTAGACAAGGCAACCAGGTTCTCAAGAGCGCCCGCTGGACCCCCTATGTGATGTTCAAGATCGTCATCTGGGCGAGCTATCTTGAGAGTTGCGATTGGCGGACGTTGCACCGAGCCCCAGCAGGGTTCATCGATCTTTACCCCAGAACAGTGTCTGGCCTTTGCACGATGAGTCAATAATCCCGCATCCGCAAATGGAATGATCTTCTATCCATATTTCGCTCCATCAAATGCCTTATCATTAGGTTTGAAGTCGGAGCGAGAGAAAATGTGATGTGATTAGGCTTTGCCAGAGAATCCGCCTGCGGCATCCACCGCCATCCTGGATTGTCGACTGTTTTGTCTCGTGACGTGCGTCTGGGTCCCCTTGTGAGGTAGACGTAGACCTTCTTCCTCAGCGAACCCTACCTATAGATTAGACTCTCTAGCAAGAACAACACTACTAGAGAGATCCTGAAGAGACGTTTTACCTACTTTAGTGGTCTTCCTACTTATTTATTATTCATTATAAAGCTCTACTTATTATATAGTAGTATAATCGTTTTCTTTATTTTCTACTTGTAACAGTTCGGGCCTTATTCGTAAGCAGGCTTATGTGGCGCGCACACGCAACAGACCGCTCGGCTAAGAAGCCGACCTATATTATTCACAAAAGGTATGTAACAGCGAGTCGACCCTTACTGTTGTGCGCGTACTTAAGTAAGGTTACGCTGCTGCCCGCCCGCATGCACGCCAAGGGGCACAGCCCGTAACACTACCCCTCCGATCCCGGGCGCCCTCCCTAGCCGGGTGGGCCCCACGGAGGACGTAAGTACGTACCCCCAGCAGTGCCTTGCGTAACCCCGCCCGCATTGCTGTAAGCCAGAAACTGTCGAACTGGGCGTATGCCGATTTGACCCGAAATCCGTCCCGACCGATAGCCGGACTGTGGGTACCTGTATCTAGCAGAGATTTTGGGGGAGACCTTTGTACCTCAGAACTAATGAAATACACACACCAATTTTTTCACCCAATTGACTATGGGTCAAGGAGTGTGTATGGTGCCGAACGTAGGCTGTGGTATTGAGTGGGATAATGATGTTGTAGGTTCTAAAAGTAGCGTCTGCACTCGGGCCCAATATGTAGGCGCGAAGCCTAGGTACGTACCCGTGCCTGCCCATACAGCTACGTGGGCAGTAGAGGTCGCGTGGTGTGGCGTGGCGTGGCGTAGCGTGGCGCGTGGCGCACGCACGCACGCACGCACGCACGCACATACTGCGCGCGCCTGGGCCGTGCGCTAGCGTAATCCTGCGGTGGGCTCACAGAGTGCATACGTGGCGATGATAGTCACGTGGATCTTGGGGTTCGCATATGCTTATCTGTCTTTTCTCCGCGCTTGAGGGACTAAGCGGGCTGGAGAGAGGGGCAATTATAAGAGACTGGTTTCCAGTAACCGGCCCATATAAGCGTATGTTGGAGCCGGGCAGCGAACACATTAGCTAGTCTTGTTTTCTTAGTCTTGTTTTCTTTCAGCTTTCTTCTCCTTAGTCAGCACTCTGATCAAGAAGGACCTCCTATAAATTGGGGTCTGATCAGAACAGTTAGGAGAGGGAGGACCATCATCCTTTCATAACAGACGCGCACATACACACACTAGAAATATACCAAAATACGACTTCTCTACACTTATCTTACTATTTACCTTATTCCTTTCTGAATAGAAGGCTAGCTACCTTTAGGCTCGTTTATAGGGTATTATATCACTTCGATAAGGTATGTCACCTGATTCCGCGATATCCCAGGGAAATCTCACCACCTAAGGAGCCCTGATCATGAGTTCCTTAGCTCTGCGTGAGTTTCCCTCACTCCGAGGACCATCTGGCAGTGAGTCGCCTTTGCTGGCGTTAGTACCAAGGGCGCACGACTCTGTTCAGGGGTTGTTTTGTGTTGGTTTTGGTAGCTGTTCTTAGCTGCCTGCTCACACGCATCCTCTGCGTTGTTCTACTATCTAGGTCTACTGCGAGAAGAAGGGCTAGCAAGAACTATACAAACTACTTACTATTAATAGTAAGACCTATATACTTGAACTCTCCCGCGGGCCCTAGATATTCTAGTTAATAGTTGTCTGCCCGTAGTACTAGCCTAGATATAATTAGGAGGATAGCGCAGACCTGAATACTAAAAAGATAATAGGACTAGGTAATAATAATCCCGCTATACTATAGCCGGGGGTACTCACTACCTCAGTGCTACGCCGCTAAGAGAGACCACAAAAGGGAGAGGAACAAGTCTAAGAAACATCGCTAGCAGGCCCAATATGTAGAAGTATATAAATAGCAGATATAAAAATTAGAATAAATACCCATAATTACTATTTTTATAGCTACTACTACTTAAGTACTTAATAATAAAATTAGTAATACTATAATCTTTTAAACTATAAAGAAGCAAATGAATTACAACCTTATTATATAACTATATAAAGATAGAATTATTAAGATACTAGGATACCCTTTTTTAGCCTTATTAACTATAGAGATAACTATACTTTAGAAGTATAGTACTTTTCATATTATTCTATATAACGCTACTATCTATAGTTAATATTTTATCTTTAAGTTCTATATAGTCTATAAGATAAAAGATAAGAGTACTGACTAGCTATATAAAAACTTAAGGCTTATTATTTAGGGCTATAATAATAATAAAAAGACTATAATTTTTACCTAGTTACTAACTATTTAGTAAGTAAGTTAGAGACTCCTTCTTACTCTCGCTCTATTACTTATAAAAGAGGGCTATATACTATAGCTTTGCAATATTACAAAAGCATATATTCAGTCTCTTAGAGCTCAATAGGTTAATTTTTATAGATCTACTAAAGGAGATTTATAATAAATACCTGAAAAATTATATCATGAGAACTATTGAGCTATTATATAGTATTATAGAGGCTAGAACCTATTAGTAGGCTAAATATAGTAACTACTGTAAAAAGAACCTTAAGATAGATTAATTGCTTTTAAACCTATGCTTATTAATCTTTTTAACTGCTACTAATAGCTAATTTAGTATTATTAGTATATGAACTGATAATACTATTAGTTTATTTATGCTAAAGCTCTCCTAATAAGAGGATATAGAGCTTAGAAAAGCTGATTTCACTAGAAAGACAAAATAATAGATTGATTATAAATCCCTATTAATATTTAATACTAGTATTATTCCTTTAGGCAAAGATAATAGTCCTACTCTTTGCTAAAATGAGCAAGGGTTTAAAATTGAACTTATTAACCTAAAGGCAGCTCTAGCTGAATGAAAATAATAGTATGTTTAGTAAAGAGTAAGAGGGGTGTATATCGCCTCTATTTGCTAGCCTGAGGCCTGTTTTAATCTATCGGCTGCAGCCTAATATTAAGATCCTACTGCGGAGAATAAAAAAGCCCTTAATTAGCGCCTTAAATAGCAAAAAAAGAGTCTCAAGTAAGGCCTAACCTTAATATCTGTTAACCTCACTATAGCAAAACTATTTATATTTACTAATAGGTTATTTATAAATAATACTAACTTATTCTTATAGATTAGATTTATTATGGTTATTACTAATAAGGCTATAGCTAATAATAATAATAACTTTATAGTAACTAGCAATATTATCTATTAGCACGGCTATGAAAGTAGTGGGAGAAGAAGCAAAGATTCCAGAATAATATAAATAGAATTCTGGCAAAGAATGGTGTATAAGGGTAATCTTTCGGGTTTGTAGCATAATAGTCAGATAGAGGGAAAAATGTAGATATCAAAAGATGTATATTTTGTGAGAGATATCGTGGCCCTTATAGCCCTTCTCCTACCTTATTACCTATCCTTCTATTCAAATTATCGCTATATCATTATTAATAAATTGCTTAAGGGATAAATTCAGGCTCTTTTTAGTGAGGGCATTAGCTAGGTTATTATCTCTATTAACCTACCTTACCTCATAGATCTCTCATCACTCATATAACTAATAAAGTGCTATTATATTAATTATAAGGCGCTTCTCCTTTATAATACCAAGCTTCACGAGGCACCTATATAGCAAATACAAGTCAGTATAAACAATAGTAGAGATAGCAGGCTTCTTTAAGTATATAGTAATCTTCTATATTATAGTAGTAATAGCATAGGCTAAGTCTATGCTAGCTACTATACTATAGAGATTAGAGGCTAGAATACTTTATATAACCCTTTTATACTTTATTAAACTAAAGTAGATAATATAGGAAATATAGTAAAAGATGTTACTTTTACTTTTATAATTTTAGCTCACTATATCTCCATAACCATTATAGATAGAGTAAAATAGAGTCTATATTTGAATCCTCGTTTCAAATACGCTTCGAATGGTATATATTTGTATACTATTTGGATAGGGGTGGAGATATTCTAAATATAAACTTGAAAGAAAAAACATTCAGACACTGCGCGTGCAAAATCCCACAGGATTTAAGGATTATGATCCTACAGGATTATAATCCTATAGGATTTATGATCCTAAAGAATTTAGAATCCTATAGAATTTATACTCAGTAAGCGCCTACACTCAGTAAGCGCTCACTCTTAGTAAGCGCGTACGCGTCATAAATTACGTACTGGTTACGCGTTAAAGTACGTACTACTGTGAAAACTGCAGTTTATAAATATCGACCTTTTCCCCGCCTTCTAGCGCTTTAGACTTTGAAGATACACACATATATATATATCTTTTGATATCTACATTTTTCTTTCTATCTGAATATTAAGTTATTTTTCAGGATTTATATGGTTTAACTACCTATCTTTTCTTTTGAATATCCTTGTACCTATTCTGCCTCTTTGTTCCACTTCTTATTTTATAAGAAGACATCTCCTGCGCTAACAGTTAATAATTTATTTGAGTTTATATTCTAGTTTATTTATTTCTGTAATAATAAGCTCGTTTATTTATAATTCTTATAGTATTAGTTTAAGAAGTGAGATATAAAAGATTAGATCATACTTTATAGTGTCTAGTAGTAAGAGTTTATAGCTAATATCTAATATTTTTCATAAATTTAAAATATCTTAAGTTCTTTATAGTTTAGTCTATTACTTAGTTATTTAGTTTTAATGTTCTATTATATAAGGTAGATATTATCTCCCTCCTTTAGAGTTAGTCCCTTTACTCCTTTCTTATTAGCATATTTATATATATATTCGCGCATAAAGTTGAGGTCCTTAGGGAGTTTTCATTCAATTTCTCAACGTTTCTTAATATATACTATAGCTTTGAGTACTGTGGGGCCTTATTATAGTTCTCTATATATAGTGGGGTTAAATCTATAGTTAAGATAGAATAGTAATTCTTTTATACTTTCTCCTACTATGCTATTATAGGCAAATTGGGCTGTTAGTAGCAGCAATACCTAACTATTGTATTTATAATTAATATAATAGTATAAGTAGATCTTAAGAATTTAGTTAATTTATTTAGTGTATCCATTAGGTTATAAATAAAAAGCGTAGTATTATAGAGACCTAGAGTATCATAATAAGACTTTAAACTTTGCTATTACTTAGGGATTATAGGATACTCTATATAGCCTCTTAATATATCTCTCAAGAAAAGGTATTTATATTAATTTAATATAGTAATTAATTTTGGTAACTAGTAATACGGGAAGCTATTACTATCTTAAGAAGCTAGAAGTATTTGTTAACTTTCTGAATATTAGTATATTATATCATACTAATATTAAGTTTATAGCTAATATATTTAGTTATATATATTATAGAATCTATCTAGTAATTTTAGGTTTATTCAGAATATAGCTACTCTAGATTCTATAGTATTTATTTAATAGCGTAAGACTTCCTATCTATCTAACTAATATCTACCTCTCTTGAACGCTTATTTAGCTTTACTTATTTTGTTTACTATTACTCTTATTTTAACCTCTTAGTTAATATTATCTTTAATACCTTAACTATTAAAATTAATTAATATAATATGGCTTAGCTCTCTTAAATAATACTTGAGGAGATCTCTAATAATATTAATATTACTACTACTTTAGAGGAGTAGTAGTATATTATAAGAGAGGCCTTTAATTACTCTGCTCTTTCAAATAAAGATAACGTGAAAAAGTATGTTAAGACTTTTAATAATTTATTAAATCTCTCTGTTATTATTATAGAAGATACTTATATTTAAGCTAGATCTAAAGAGGAGGATGCTTAGGATAGCTTCAAAAATAAGCTAATCTTTTTATTTAGTACTTAATAGCTAATATACTTAGCTTAATTATTCTAGCTTGTTTACTTATACCTCCTATATCTTAATAACTACCTTAATTATCTCTAAGGTACTCCTCTAAGTTAATATAATAAAAGTAGAAGAGAACTATCTTATTAATAGATCTTAGCTCTTATTCCAATAGTAAATAAATATATAATATTTCTGCTTCTATATTTCATAAAGTTATGTCTCTAAAATTAACTCCTAGTAATACTATATAAAATCCTAAGATATATATAGTAATTATTTATAGTTATATTTTCCCTTAGATATCCTTCCTTTATATTTACTACTAAAACTTTATTTTAGATATATTTACTTATAGGTAGTACTACCTATAGGTAATTAAAGTGGTTACTACCTCTATGGGTACCTGTGGGTAGTTAGCAAGCCTAGGTGTTTTAAACTCGTGCGTTCCTGGATTGGAGAATGCACGATTCATGAGGGTTGCCGCAATTATGGCTCTGCTAAACTTTCAAAGAGAGTTATCGAAGTATCAAATGACTCCGCAGTGGCGCCGAGATTGCTTGTCAGCGGCGAGGAGACGGGCCAATACGTGGTACTGTCTCAATGCTGGGGCAATACTCCAACCGCCAAACTTAGGGGCGCAATGATCCCGACGTTTCAACAAGCCATTCCACCTAACCTGCTGCCTAAAACCTTCACCGATGATATCCTTGTTTCGCGTTGTTTGGGATTCTGATACCTCTGGATCGATGCTCTACGGATCACTCAAGATAATGCGGCGGACTAGGCGGAGGAAGCTACGAAAATGGCTTCTGACTATGACATTTCAGCTCTGATGAATGATATCAGCCGACGCAGCGGAAGATAGCAGCACTGGATTTCTTCACGACCGACATGTCCCAGTCTCTCTCATGATGAGCCCGTCCAGAAAATATTGCTTGCGTCAAGGGTTACTTCGGTGGGATTGGGACATCGAGCATTCCATCTTATCAACCCGTGGATGGGCTGTTCGAGAACGAATGCTCTCTCGTCGCATACTGCACTTTGAAAAGCGCCAGCTTATCTGGGAGTAGGAGGCGACGACTTAAGAGAGTTCGCGTTTGGCATCAATGCGTTGATGAATATACAAGGCGTCGCTTGACAGTCCCATTCCATTCAGACAGGCTCCCTGCTATCCCTGGAGTTGTGGCAATCATGAACTACGATGCAAAATGGGCCAGTACTTGGCGGATGTGTGGAGCAATCATATCGCAGCTGGCCTTGCTTGGGCGAGGCAGGAGTTGGGCAAGCGTGGACGGATCAATATCTTCGCTCATATTGGCATTTCCCTCGACATTATCACAACCGCCTGGCGGCGACACGGGCAGAATGTGGGCAGCTGGATTTGACACGAAACTAGTGGGGTTCCAGATTCATTTGCTTGACGAATCCAATCCCTATCGAATCGTCTCGGCAGGCTCTTATCCGGAGCGGAGCGAAGTCTTACAACGATAAATCACCACGCATGGACTTAAAACAATAGTTATGCTTTCTTCTCCTATCAGTCGATTGATTGCTAATATTTAATTGCCCTTCGCAAATTAGTTAAATACTCCGCCCTTTGTAGACTACTAGATTAAGTAGGAGGCTGCCCTTCGCTAATTAGCTAGGTTTACTACGCTCTGGGAGTTTCGCTGAAGAGTGAAGACCTATCCCAGTTACCTTCAGCGTCCTACGTCTTGTATCACCATTGAAGGCGCTTGTGTTAGAATGAACCAACACTTGCGTCTGCTCGAAGGACTATCTAGCATCGGATTCAAGAGCGCGAATTTAGTGCTAGATAGGTCTGATGATTGTAGGTAGCTGCGTGTCCTGCGAGCCTTTTAATCTCAAAAGGAGATGGGAAATAGAACTGAACACAAATATAGAGGTGTGCACTTTGATTTATGTCTTTATGTTTTCTCAGAGATGTTTGGCATAACCCAGAAGGATGTGTTATCTTGTTCTTCTTCGCTGAACAGGCGAGGAGAAAAAGTTCGCGGAACGAGCGGGGTTATCTTGCATCACGATATGGGGACATGAAGGGTCTAACTTCTGTGAGGAGTTCTTTGCTGCCGACTGATAGCGACTGGAACTCTAAGTAATGTAGTTACTTTAGGCAGGTAAATGAGAGGAGAGGGGAGGCATTGTAAGGAAATAATGCCACATGATGGAGGCAGTAAGGCTGGCGGCTGTGAAGATTGTCTGCTAGATCAGGGTCTGCTAGCTTTTCTAAAGGCATGGGTAGATGGCAAAGCTGGATGTATCAAAGCGGTTTCAGGAAGACGACAAAGGAGTTGGGTCAATTGCATTATATCAAATGTATTTATTAGCGCTGCAGAGGTCTGCATTGAGCATTCCTGACGTGTCGCCTCCTAAAGAAACGAGCGCCCAAGGGAATTTCGAGCAAGCGACGTAGCTTACTTCAAAGCAACGCGTTGCCGACAAACCAGAACCTTCGGTCTGGATGACTGAAGGGATATGACTATGGACAGATTTCTATCTTCAAGTCATCCTTCTTTCCTCCATCCATGTATCGGAGCTTCCGCAAATTCTCACGAAAAGTTCTTGTCCTGGTGATTGACTTCGACAGTGTCCACGGAAGAGTCGCGCCTCAACGAACGGTCGAGAAGAGGCTTCAGACCGGGAAGAGCGACGACGGTGATAGCAAGAGTCATCTCGAGAATACTCATGGGGTCTAGTGGGGGCAAATTAGCTGACATTCTCTCTGGGCTGGTCCAAGCATGATTCACTCACAAACAAGGTTCTCCTGCCCAGTCCCAACCTTCAAGGTGACGAAGCGGACAATAGTGGTGAAGATCGTCAGGGTACCGAGGACAAACGTAAGGGTGAGAGCCTTGGATGCTGGGAGAACACCTTGGATCAGGAGGACGAGAGGAAGGACGTAGACTGCGAAGACGATGGTCAGCATATACTTAATCTACTTGAGCGAACGTCGACCGGAAGACATACCAGCAAGGTAGCAGGCCAAGTTAAGGGTGAAGTTGAGGATAAAAGGCTCGGGCGCGTAAAAAACACTGCAAGCACCATCTTCCTGGGACCATTGCACGGAAACATTCTTGCCGCAGAAAAAGGTGTCATCCCAGAAAATAGTCATGTAACAGAGGCAGACGAAGGCAGTGATGCCCCAGAGCGCCTTTCGCATGGCCGGGCTTGTATCGGCGGGGAAGTAAGCCCAGTAAAAAGCCAGCATGCTCATCTTGGGGAAACCCATTCCAACATCGTAGAAGTAGTTGGACGCGAAGGAAATCTGAAGCAGAGGTCAGTCATACAAGAGCACATCATCCTTTTCGTTCAAGAATACCTTTGACAGAGTAACAGACGGCGCCCAATCGTCCATGACACCCAGTTGAAAGGTCAGGGTATCACAGATAATGAGGCCGAGTGCGTTGATGGCTGAGAGCACGAGAAGCCAGTCAGATACTGCCAGCTTCTCGCGCAAGCGGAATAGGCGAGTGTAGACGCGCAAAGCGACAAACACGTAGGAAACCGCCAGCAGGATCCATTCGGAAATCTAGAAAGTGATCAGTAGGACGACTCAGAAAGATTGAAGCCATGTCAAATGAGTCAAGTAGACATACCATACAATCCTTTCCGTCAATGAAGTACGCCATGTTGTTCGATGGGCCACTAAATAGACAGCTATGCAGAATCAAGAAGGGTCAAAGCTACGTTCACAGAAAGAAAGCGGACGGGACTGCAGTTCAAAATAACAAAGAAGGGCACGGAGGAAATTTTCTTTTTTGCCCGTGGAACTCGGGCACATCCTGACTCCTGAGGGATGCCACGGATAGAATACAGTCAATTGGACCGGGATCAAACCGACTTGCTTTCGGTTTGATGCGCCGAGAAGTCGACCAGGCCAATGCTGCAACAAGGGGACGGCGGGGACTGGGCGGGTTAAATCGACCGTTGCGACCGTTGCGGACTTGTATGTCGCCAGGGTCGGCAAGCGAACCAGCGAGGATGTCGAACCTGCAAGAGAGGACGCCACTCGTTGGTGCGTAAATCAGCCCAGGACCCTTTTTTATTTCTTATTCTACATTCTTGCCCCTCTTGTGTGTCAGGACATGGTTATTGGTTTCTGAAATCTGTCAGCTTACGGGCTCTGGTCACACTGCTTAATCTCGCCCAAGGAGCTGTGCCGCCGATTCGCAGATACGCGGTCGAACCAACTCCGGATTAGGCATTGTTTCCCACTCCGGACCACTCGTTGATTGGTCGTTCGGCTGCGCTCCGTTCGGCCCGGCGGGCGCGGGCATTTCTTGCATGTGTTGTGGCTCCAAGGTCTCGCACTTTTTTTTAAAAGGTACGGAATCTACGGATATCATGTTGGCTTCAGTGTTGTTGGTCGTGTTGGATGTAGCGTTTGTTGAGTGCAGCTTTTTGCGGTCTCCACTCATTCACTTTCGTACACGAATAACTCGATTCCTGCAGGCATCTCTAGGATTTTGGCGTTTCTGACTTGATTGTCATGCCACTCGCAGCTCCACGAGGGATTGATTAGTACCTAGGCCCTGCCTGGTATCCGTTCTCGCCCGAGCTCTCGCGCCGCTGATAGGTCACGCTCACGCGTTCTGATTTATAAATCACATCCGTCCGTTTGAGGGTGTTGAGTTCCACCTCGCTTCCAAATTCGTTCTCGGCAGCTACTCGCCTGGTTGCCACGTAGGGTTCCCTCCCGGACGAAAGCTTGAAGTGACTCGCCGCGGTTGGGTGCTTGCTGTAACCAAGTCCTGCAGAGCCTGACTGAGCGGTGCCATACTTTGATGTGCTAAGCCCGCGGCGATGGAGAAGCGACTTGAGTGCGGGAAGCGACACCACCAAGATCGCAGCAGTAACCTCAGTCATCGACAGCACGTCTGCAACTAGGTTAGGGTTGTGGTCGATCAATAGGTGACAAAGGCAAAACCTACAAACATTGGTCCACGCTTTGATGGATTCAACTGTCGCAAATCTACCAACACTGGCACCAATGGTGATAATACCTGTTGAAAAGGTAGCAATGAGGCCAATGATGTATCTTCTGCTCAATTGCAGGTTATGGAGAAGAGGGAATGGAATGGCAAATACTGGTTGTTTGTTAGTGGGGAGTTGCGAAGAACTGACTGTTGCACTGCAATACTCACTTAAGATGTCCGAAATGAAGTTCAAGACCCAGTCAATGCGGAAAACATCTTTCGAATCGAAAGTGCTGCAAGAGCCGTCGATATCCCAGTTGACGGACACGTTCGGACCACACCAGAAGGTATCCAGAAAGCAAGTCGTGATGACGAACGTCAACGTCAACGCAGTGACTCCATAGAGCGATTTCCGCAGTAGTGGCATTGTCTTCGGGATGAGCTTGAAATAGAAAGCCAGCATAGCCAGCTTTGGAATGTAGATTCCAGTGTCGTAGAAGTAGTTGCCAGCAAAGGAAACCTTCATCAGTCTGATCTGCTCCTCCAGCGGTGGCTGTGGTGCTTCGGGGTCATATTCGTCCATTCCACCTAGGTTATAAGCCATGGTGTCGGTTGCAAATAAGGCGGTGGCATCGAGTAGAGACAATATGAGGATCCAGTCGCTGACGGTAAGGCTCTGACGCTGTCGAACAAGTCGAAGGGACAGTCGAGCAAAGACGAAAGAAGTGGCCAGCCCTAGGAGCACGGCCTCGATGGGCTAGTCCGTGTTGTCCGTTAGCAGGCAAACAATGTAGCAAACATGCAGATCGCCGTCTGCAGGCTGCGTATAGGGCTGACTTACTACGACGGCTTCTTTCGCGACTCCCGCCATCCTGTGCGGGGTTGGAGCTGTGCGGGTTTGGGGTTAGAGGAGTGTCGGCGTCTTAATCGGACAGAACGAGAGCAATCTCCCATGTAGTCAAACATAGACTGAGAGACGGAAAAGAGGATATATATGGATTACACGGTCACAGTAAGCAAAAGCGAGGGCAAATCCCGATCCGTCAAGACCGGCGCACTCTCTGGCCACCCGGAAGCGGCAGCCGAAAATCGTCCGCAGAGCTAAGGTGTTCCTGCAGAGCAAGTCTTTGGGCATCACTGTCATCACACCGGCCGCATCTGTCTTTTCGAATTTCATCTTCTGTTTCAGTCCCAAGCAGAAATGCAGGTACGGATACTTCGGTTCTGGGAGTGACGCCGGTGTTCTTCCAAGCGAAGTACACAGGACCATGGGCTCAAAATGCAGGGAGGAGGCGGTGCATCTGCCTTCGTTGGTGGTATGAGGGCTGGGATTGGGCGAATGGGTCTCCGGAGAAAGAATTGGCGAGGTCGCGAAATGAAGATCAGGAGTGAGCCGTGAGGACGACGCCCATGGAGCGGTATCACGCAATAGCCCTGCCAACCGCATGGGAGGATGACCCAATCCAGACATCAATCACTGGGGCCGCTGCAGATATGCCTCACAAACTATGCAGGTGCGGGTGGGGTTTTGACGGGGTTCTCGTTGGCGGACAACTGACCATTGCGGAAAATTGCTTGCAAGCTGCGCTCACTCACGCTCGAAAGAATCTACGGCAACATGTACTTAGTGGAACTTCTCATTCTCCAAGTTCAACGATTTTCCTCTGTTTCGAGGCGGAACTCATGGTCTTCGGTGCGGGAAATTCTTTCATGTTTCTTTCATCAGTGATCTCAGGAATTCCTGCAGGGTAGATCTCGGGGGGGGGGGGGGGGATGTGTTCTATTGGGTATCATCGTACACATTAGCATTCTTCCGAGATGAATTGTTGAAGGACGTTGGATACAACGCAACGGTCAGTAGCCGGCAGCCACCAGCGCTGCCGCAAGTGCAAACTTTTTAATAAATAATGTAAGCTAACTAAGCAAAATAATACTATTACTACTTCCTAATTAAGTAAATGATTACCCCTTAGAATCATTTAAATCTCTTAATGTCTTATATATATATAGATATAGCTAATAGAAAGCTATAGATCTACCTCTGCCCTCTTAATTTAGTATATCTAGCTACTAAAGTATATTGATATTACTAACCTAGGTTTTATTATATATTTTATTTAAGCTATTAAGATTACTCTTATTATACTAGATAATAGTACGTCCCTCTAAAGCTTTATGAGTGTATAGAGAGTACAATAGTAATATAAGAATCTACTTGATATTATAATTAAATATTTAATATAAAAGCCTTTTTTATTATATATTATACTTATTATTTTAATTTACTTAAGCCCTTACTTAATTAAAATTTATAGTATCTACTATTACCCCTACCTCCTTCTTTACTATTAATATATATATAGGCTTAAGCGCCCTACGCCTATGGATCTCTATATAGATTATAATAGGTCCTACTACTATTATCTCCCTAAATTCTATCCTTAATAACTTACCTCTTATTATTATAAGTGTTAGCATAAGAGATGTCTTCGTATGAAATAAGAAGTGGAACAAAGAGGTAGAGTAGGTACAAGGATATTCAAAAGGAAAAATAGGTAGTTAAACCATATAAATCCTAAAAAACAACTTGATATTCAGATAGAGGGAAGATTTTAAATATCAAAAGATGTATATTTTATATGTGTGTCTTCAAAATCTAAAGCGCTAGAAGGCGGGGAAAAGGTCGATATATATAAACTGCAGTTTTCGCAAGAATTCGCAGTAGTACGTACTTTAACGCGTAACCAGTACGTACTTTATGACGCGTACGCGCTTACTGAGTGTAGGCGCTTACTGAGTATAAATTCTATAGGATCATAAATTCTTTATGATCATAAATCCCATGAAGTTTAAAATTCTTCAAAATCCTGTAGGATTCTAAATCCTTTAGGATTCTAAATCCTTAAATCCTGTGGGATTTTGCACGCGCAGTGTCTGAACCTTTTCTTCTTTCAAGTTTATATTTAGGATATCTCTACCCCTAGCCAAATAGTATAAATATATGTATCATTCGAAGCGTATTTAGATGGAAAATTCAAATATAAGCCTTGCTTTACTATATCTCTAATATTCATAGAGTTATAGTGGGTTAAAGTTATAAAAGTAAAAGCAATATCTTTTACTATATTTCCTATAATAAGTAATAAGAAGTATATCTTTAAGTAGTAATTATTATAGTAGAGAAATTAAGATTAGTTTAATTGGATTTAAAACTATTGAGACTTCTTTATTAAAGTTATTTAGCATAAGGCTAGGGCCTCTTATTAAAGTTTCTAACAATATAACGTGTAAAGTATTTAATATTATTGTTGCCTCTATTATATAAGAGTACTTATTTTAATATATTATTTTTAATTAAGCTCTCTTATTAAATATACCCTAACAAAACTAAAACAATTATTATATCTATAGAGTCTCTTTTCTTTTAAATAATGATTCTAATATTAATACCTCTCTCACCTTTATAACTTTATTAACTCCCTCTCTCTAAAAAAGAGTATATTTTAATAATATTAATATATTTAAGACTTTAATTATAACGATAAAGAATCCCCATATTACCGTTGTTATTTTAGCTGACCTCTCTTTTATTTATTTTAAAAATACTTTCCTCTAATAGATCCTATGGTATCATGATACTAAAACTGCTAGTAAGACCCTATAGGGTTATACCTCTAATTAAGATTATCTCTATAACTTCTAATAAAACAAAGGGGGTTTAATACAATAAAAGCTTCATTTAGTAATATTAAAACTATACTTCCTATTTGACTTATAGTTCTTACTTAACATTCATACTTTTATGAAGATTATATATTATCTTATTAGTATTAATAGTATGCGAAGAGGTTGGGCCAAGTCTGCTCGACAAGAGGTAGCGTAATACTATTTATTTGAAGCGGAAGAGGAAAAGACAGAGTTTTCTACTTTAGAGGCGGTTACGTTCGTTTTGTGGGTGACTACTAGGTAACTACTAGGTGGGCCCTAAAAGCGGTGAATCTCGGCAGGAGCCCAGATAGTTCCAACCGAACGTAGCCCGTAATATAGTATTGTTAGTATCACTTGGTAATACTGTCGATATGTACGTACACAGTCAAAAGGCAGGGGTCAAGATGATAGTATTCAAAGGTCTAAGTTGCGTATCAGTAGGTGGGCAGGAGGGCGGTGGTGTCATAGATGGAAGGCTTATGCCCTATATTACACCACACCGCCCGGGCTATTCTGCTGAGCTACCTGCGCCTGCGCTAATACGCCCAATATTCCAATACTAGTAGTTTTTTACTTTTTGCTAATATATACCCCAAATTGCCCTACTAAAGTAGTATTTTTAAATAATATAATAAGTAGCTAAAGTAGCTGCAATTCGCCTCTATTATTCTCTATTTATTTAATTTGCCTATATTACTATAATATCTCTAAAAGTAGGCAATATCTACCTATATCTCATACTCCTATAGTCCTATAGTCCTATAGTCCTATCTTTCTATTTGGGCCTATATAGCCTATCCCATCCCTCTATATATATTATGCCCCTTCAGGCCCTTATAACTTAACTCTCTATATGTATTATAGCCTCGTTATTATTAATAAAGCGCGTGAGAGCGCTATTAGGAGTCATCTTAGTGACGGCCTTAGTAAGTAATACGTAAGCGCTGAAGTCGTTAAGCACCTTCAGCGCCTTGAGCACCTTCAGCGCCTTCAAGGCCCTAATAGCTTCAACGCACTCAACGCGATGAAGGTCAGTAATGTATTTATTGCCATCAACGCGCCTAACATATTAAGCGTTTAAGTAGGATTGATGCCTTTAAGAGAGAAACCTTAAAGAAAATTCCATTCTCTTTATCTATTTCACGCCCACTATCGTAGACTATATTAATTAGTATCACGACCTTAACGAGTTGTAATTTGCTATTACTCTTAATAAGAGAAAGTTAGTTAACTCTATAAAGATAATTAACTCTATTAATTAATCCTCTTAACTGGGAATAAACTTATCCCTTAAGTAGGACTAAACTTATCCTTTAACTAGGACTAACTTTTTCCTTAACTAGGAATATCCTAAATAGATATTAAATCTCCTAAATAAAATAACTTATTAATAACTAACTAATTAAGAGATTAAGAAAGCCCTTACTTTTAACCTCCCTAAGCCTATTAATTATATAGCTATTACTGACTTCTCTACTATAGTTAAGAAATACCCTAAGAAATTCTATATATTACTAACCCCAGCTAAATATATACTACTAGAGCTAGCTACTAATATGAGAATTGCTACTATAGCGACGGAAAACTTTAAAAGATACTTAACTAACTATTGAGGCTAAATCTAAAAAGCTAATATATATAGAGACGCCTACATAATTACTTACTAGCTTTAAGGTAAGGTTATAAAAGCCTAAATAAATAATTCTCAGATATTTATTGATACTACAAAATAATAGTATTACTTTAATACTCTCTATTATAAATAATATATTAAGATAGAACGCTCCTAGAAGTATAAACTAGACCTTATATTTCTCTTTAGAGATAACAAAAAGCTAGGAAGCTATAAAACTCTAAGAACTAGTAGTATGGAGTACCTAGTAGAGTTAGAACTATAAACTAAAGATAACTTCTCTATATAAACTTAATTCTCTTTAGTAATCTCTTTAACTCTAGAGAAGTATTATAGGTTTAGATAGAGTTTTTTAAGTACCTTATAACCCCTAGATTAAAATATTTCACTAGGAAATAATAATAAAGTATTACCGCTAGAACTAAACCTAGACTCTCTAATAAACCTATTTAATTAAATACTTCCCCTAATATCTACTTACTATTCAACAAAAGGTATGCTTAACTTAACTTAGGATCTACCTTACGACTTAAGTAATATATAGAGTCCCTAAGGCTACTATAATAATTCTTTTCTCTTCTCTAGTACTAGATTTTTAAAACTATTCTAAATGATAAAGCTTATAAAGGGTGAGCTAAGATTACTAAAGAGAAAGAAATATACTAAGGATAAGCTAGCGAAGCTTACGCCTAAAGAAGGATAAAATATAGCTATACTATATAGAGATCCTAATAATAATAATAATAATAGTAGTAACCTAAATAATAATAAGAAGTAAAGTAATTATAGTAGAAAATAACAGCTAAGATTGTCTACTTACTAGTAAACTAAAGCAAACTATTAAACCTAGGGAATCTAATAATAAGTTTACTATTTGCTAGAAGTTTCTTTTTTTTCTTCTTTTACTAAATAAAGAAGGCTTATTACGCGCCTTATCTAAATTACTAGTAGCTAAAATAAAGCGTACTAAACCCTATTTTAAAATAGATATAATTAGGTTCTTTAACTCTCCTTTATATAATAATGAGGTTAATAATATATATATTAATAGGAGCTTAAAAACTATTTACTAGAATATTTATTAATTTATTAATACTATTGATGATTATATCAAACCTAATAATAGAGACTTAGCTATTACTATGCTTAATCTCTATTATACTTTATTAAAATATGCTTCTAACTAGTATTATATAAACCTTATCCATAAGGGGAAAGTGGAGCTTAAAGACCTTATTAATAGACTATACTAATGGAAGTAAATACTCCTTAAGCGATTCTAACTCCCTCACAAACATACTGAATTATAATTAGTAAAAAAAAGATACACACTATATAAAATATATAATTCTATAATATCTACTACTAGATAACTAAGGTCGCCTAGCTCTATAAGAATATAACAGAAAGCAAATTAAAGGTACTATTAATTATATGTAATCCAATATAGTAATTAATTTTACTAACTAGTAATAGGGAAAGCTATTAATATCTTGAAAAGATAGAAATATTTATATTAACTTTTTTTAATACTAGTATATTATATAATAATAATAATATGTTTAGAGCTAATATACTTAGTTGTGTATTCTATAGAATCTATTTAGTAATTTTAGGTTTACTTAGGAAATAGTTACTCTAGATTCTATAGTATTTATTAAATAGCTTAAGACTTCCTATTTATCTAACTAATATTTATCCCCATTCAATACTTATTTAGCCTTACTTACTAAATCTACTATTACTCTTACTTTAATCTCTTAGCTAATAATATTTTCAATGCCTTAGTTATTAAGATTAACTAAGATAATAAGGCTTAGCTCTCCTAATTAATACATTAGAAGATCTCTAATAATATTAATATTACTAATGCTTTTGAGGAGTAATAATATCTTATAAGAGAGGCTTTTAATTACTCTTCTCTTTGGGATAAGAATATTATTAAACAATATCTTAAAATCTTTAATAATTTATTAAATCTCTCTATTATTATTATAGGAGATACTTATATTTAAGCTAGATTTAAACAGGAGAATACTAGGGATAGCTCTAAAGAGAAGCTAATCTCTTTATCTAGTACTTAATAGCTAATATACTTAACTTAATTATTCTAGCTTACCTACTTACTTATACCTTCTATATATTTAATGACTACCTTACCTAGCTATAAGCTACTCCTCTAAGTTAATATAATAAAAGTAGAAAAGAACTACTTTACTAATAGAACTTAGCTCTTCTTCTAATAGTAAATAAATATATAATATTCTTGCTTCTATAGTTATTTTCCTAAAATAGACCCTTAGTAATACTATATAGAATCCCAGGATATGTTTGGTAATTATTTATAGTTATTTTACTAGTGTATAATATATTGTCCTTTTAAATAGCTTTCCTTTATATTTACTACTAAGACTTAATTTAAGATATATCTACTTATAGGTAGTACTATATAGTATTAACCTATAGGTACTACTATGCTATAGGTAATTAAAGTGGGTACTACCTATATGGGTACCTGTGGGTAGTTAGCAAGCCTATTTGTGTATGGGGGTTTGGTGATCAACGACCTCGTTCCGATGAGGCGGCGTAATATTGTCGAGCGCTGTCGAAACATCTCCATTGCCGACACCGTTGTCGTCTAAATCTTCGTGTTCGTAGTCACGCGCAAGAACATCCTCTGCGTCTGGGACGGACTCGGGGAGAGCTGGTCTATCCGGCTCCTCTTTCGGGCTGGATACCGCCATGAATTTCATTTTCGAGGGCTGGATGCTTGTCGGTATGAATAGCTGATATACCTGAAAGGCCCAACTCACACAGAGACTCGGATTGTAGCTGAATGTCTCGGGAGTGTCATAGTACATATAAACACCGTTGTATTGGGTGCCGCCATGAATGACCATGTTGGAGTAGACAGTCGGACCTTGAAATTGGCTCGGATTTTGGCCCACCCGCCCGTTGAACTGACGGTCGCCGTAGTTTACGATATTCTGGTATAACGTGAACGATATTCTGGTATAACGTGCGAGGTGTTCCTTCTGAGGCAGATGCCTTTTTCGGTCCTGCGCCTGACTCCATCTCCGGAGTTGCCGTTGGTGGAAAGCAAATTTTAGAAGATTGTTCCGTGAACTAAACTGAAATGAAGACGAAGTAGGCATGAAGTATGATGTGAGTGGGAGACGACCGTGTGCTCGGAGACCGTGAGATCATCTTCTAAGAAGATGTAACGTCGGGTGGTCTTTCGACTTGGGCAGCGATGCATCATGCAGGCCAGCCTTACAATCTATCCGGGGCTCTATAGTCTTACTTCATGAGCGGAGGTTGACGCTAAAAAGTAACACGTTCGCCATCGTAGTCCAAACGGGACGAGGTCAAATGCGGGCGAAGATCGAGCGGCCGGGGCATTCCGGAAGCTCAATACCTGACGGAAATTTGCTTGCATTGTACGGATGGATACACACAGACCGAAGTGACCCATCGCATCCATGACACTTGGATTCCATACTTCATCTCGCGGTGAAGGTGTTTATGAAGTGTGCAAATGGATGCCAGGATCCGTCGGGCGTTTGTGACTCTGCACTCCTGGACTCATCACATGTGTCGTTTACTCCGCTGCAGGAATAATGAAGCCGTGCAGGATTCTGAAAGAACATGCCGTAGAAATATGTCAATATGCCTATGAGTCTATGACGTGTCCGAGTCAACCTGAAACAGGCTGGCAGCCGAAGCGCGGCCAGTTGTGGAAGATGTGATTCATTGAAAATACTCCCGCTCATTTAAACACTAGAATCACTTGGCAATAGGCTAAAACCTTTCATTTCTACTCGGTTAGTAGATGTACGCGCACGTCTCTATTAGCATGGCGATACACTTTTGTAAGATTGGGATAGAGAAGTGAAGAATTATGGGCTGATAGATGTACGGAATCTGCTCTGCGAGCGAAGCGTGGACTGGGTATAGCGTCAGCATTCATGTCAGAAGCAAAGCGGCGAGATACCATAGACCTGAGTGATCAGACTTCATCAAATCCATTCGCAACTAATCCCATGCAGAGACCGACCTTCGCGGTTTGGGGTAGCTTTAGATGGTCTTGGGCGCGTCTTGATGCCAGCGCCGATCTCTGCAGTGCAAACGAAATCCTTGAACGCCCCTTGGTTGCCAAGTCTCGAGCAAAAATAAAAGGAACCCAAAAGGTCATGATGAATGTGGCAGTAGAGCTTTTCGATACAATACGCTGCCCAGGTTAAATGATTCGACCACCTATCTGGCCCTGGCCAGTGCTTGGCTGGGAATACTATTGTCTAGTTGCCAACTTCGGCGGCCGTGACCTCTCTCCCTCCAACCGTCTTGGGCATGAAAAGCTGCGGACTGCTTCCGCGTCGACTTGCCAGCGTTCCCGCCTTACTTCCCCATGTGCGCAACCATAAAAGCAAGCATCGGCGGGCACTTTTGTGCAATCGTGCCATGCACGCTGCGAACGAACCCCCGCTGAGCCCTGGAGGATCAAGCGAGGCGACAAAAGTAGAAAACGCGGACCAGGGCCCAGGGTTCTGGCGGCCATTGTGCCTCTCAAGATATATGTAAAACGTAAACCTCCGCCTCGAAACCCACCCGGAGTGTGTGACCAGGGCTTGGAGGAGAGCAGCACGCTAGATTACAGAGCAGCGCACTGGGAATCCACACCTACCGATGGTCGTCCGCACGGCCGCCTTGCGAGCATGTGGGTCTTCGCTATCGATGTTGAAAATTGGCTGTCAAGGCGTGGCATATCCCAAACGGGGCAGCAGTGCCGCTTAGATTAGTCAGATAGCATGCACTTTGCGAGCATGGCCATGAACACGAGCCATAGGCATTCCCCCGCGGCCTGGTGTTCTCTTATAGTGTGTCAATATGATTTTTGGGTGGACGTTAGGAGCACACATCTCTTCGCTTCCACACTGTCGAAAACAACAATCAGTCGTAAGATATCGTCTCTCACGCCTCACGCCTAGGCTACGTTATACCCAGGCCTTCGCGACATCTCATTCGCTTCACTTCGTGATCAGCTACGATGGGGCTCAGCGCGACTCGTTGAACTTGTCACAGATCATCTCGAAAAACCTCTGCAAGATGACCGGGACTATTGTGTCATTAGACTACCCAACCAGCTTGAAGCTTTTCTAGTCTACGATCCGCACACAGACAAGGCCAGCGCAGCCCTTGATGTCAATGTTGGGAGCTTCAGTGACGAAGAGCATATGCCTGGCATGGCCCATGCTGTGGAACATGTATGAAGCTGAGACGCCGGAAACCTTTACGCGCTGATGAATATGAGCTGACACCTATATTCACAGCTTTTATTTAAAGGCACCGCAAGATATCCCGCAGAAAACGGATACCTTCAGTATCTAACCGATAATAATAGTAGCGCAAACGCTCACACGATATTAATATCTACAAACTACTACTTTAAAGTAGCCGCAAGGCCTAAAAACGACGACGAACTATCTGCAACAAACCCTTCAGCCCTCAAAGGTGCTCTCAAATGCTTTGCGCAATTCTTCATCCAGCCCTACTTCCACAAATCTATTATCAACTAAGAGTTGCAGGCTATTAGCTCTAAGTATAAAAAGAATATATAAATAGATCCTTAGCAACTTAAGCAGCTTGAGAAGAGCCTTTCTAATTAGGAGCATTATTATTACTATTTTAGTACTAGTAGTCTGAATATTCTTAAGGTTCAACCAGAGGCCAAGGGCATCAATATTGAGGCTAAGTTTATTAAATTCTATAAGAAGCATTACTCAGCAAATTCAATAAAGCTAGTAGTCTTAGGACGGGAGTCTCTTGATATTTTAGAGAACTAGGCCGCAGAAATATTCTCTATCATTCAGAATAAGGATTTAGCTCCAAAAACATAGGAGCGAGAGGTTCCCTATCATAAAAGCAAGCTCAGTATACAGGTATTCGCCAAGCCAATCATAAACCTCCGCCAGCTGAGGTTACATTTCCCGCTCCCCAAGCGTAAGAAGATATACAATTCTCAGCCTAGCCAGTACATTAGCCACTTAATCAGCCATAGGGGACCAGGAAGCATAATAGCGTACCTCAAGGACAAGGGGTGGGCCAATAGTTTGAGTGCGAATGCGGAACCTATGTGTACCAGCACACCTAATATCTTCAAATAACAGATACTTCTAACCGAGGAGGTGAGCTTATAACCTAACACTTTGGATTAAGCTTCAAATACTGAAATCAATAACAGAGTCTCAAGACCTATAAAGATATTGCTCTCATCTTTTTCCTATATATTTTACTCCTCCAGGACTCACCACCCCCAGAAGTATTTCTTCAATGAGATCAAGAACATATCCGATATTGACTTCAAGTATCGAGAAAAGGCAGAAGGAACAGTTTTCACCATCACTGCCAGTGCCCTCATGCAGGAGCCTTTGCCGCGCGAGTGGCTGCTCAGAGGTCATTCCCGACTGCGCACCTTTGACGCTAGCCTCACTGAAGAGTTCCTGGAATACTTGAGACCAGACAACTTCCGCATGACCATTGTGTCGCAGGAGTGGCCCAGCGGTTGAAACCAAAAAGAGAAGTGGTATGGAGTTGAATTTCCCTGTGAGAAGATTCCCGATGACTTCATGACGTAGCGTACATAATCCTTCCTTACACCTTTTTTTGACCTCCTACCCGGATTTTCTACATCTCGGAACCTTAGTGTTGGCGGGGACTCGCCGGGGAAACCTCCTTTCTCGGCCGTGTCTGAGCTAGTGCACATCACCACCGTGCCTTTCTTCCCTCTGATTGACAGGGTTGATGGAGCAAGGCCATGTAGGGACAAATCAAGATTTCGCGCAGGCAAAGCTCTCATCTCACCTGGGAATGCAGTTGATCCCGAAAGCCGCCCGTTTCCGTACCCACACACAATGAAGATGAAGCAGCGAAGCCGGGTGATTTGATTGCGCCTTTGCATTCCCACGTCCAGCGTTTGTATTCCGTCAATTATGCCACTCGCTTTCAGGAAAAGACCGATCTTTTTGATCCAAATACTGATCAAATCCCCGTTTTGTGGTGGGAATCATGTATACTTCCCGACAGGGGGATCTCGGGTCCAGCCCGCCGAACCCCGTGGCGGGCCCAGGAGTAGATTGCCCGGCTGCACCGGGCCTCCTCTGCAGGGCCGCCATATCACTCTATTGCTTGTCTCAGAACCCTCTCCGCGTTGCCAGCAACGCCGCCCGCGGCAGCGACATGCAGCCAAACCCCTCCCACAAGACCAAGTTCAACCCTTCCGCTCACCATGCATGTTCAACCAAAGACGAGAGGCCCAGCCCGGGCGATTTTCAGCGCATCCCCTCCACCACTCCCCAGCAGAAAATATTTAAATATGCGCGATCCATCTTCGGCAGCCACTCGGCCGCCAAAGATCGAACACGACATCAATGACAGGATGATCCAGCCGGAAGACAGCACGCGGCAGTCAGCCTGTGTTGCTGCCGTTCACATACTCGCCTTCCTACTTCTCATCAGTCTGAACGGGCTACCGTATTTCATATCTCGGCGGGCCCAGAATTGCATGGCGGAAAAGTTCTTTATCACGTTGGCCGCGCATCGAACTCGGAATCTAACTCAGCGTGCGGCTTACTCTGCTGTATTACCTATATGGAGGATGACAACGTGATCAAGCAAGCCTTGTCCCGGGTCGGTGGAGTGTTGACCGCCGCCGTTTTCGGAAAGGAGAAAAGCCATCTTTTTGGCATGTTGATGACGACCGGAAGTGACGTTCTAGCGGATACTTTTTGGATGGAATGGTTAAAATCCCTGGGTGATAGCGACCAAGTCGATGAAGATGTTTGCACTGACGCTGACGAAAATACCGACTCCGACTCCGTAACCGACATCTCGGATTCGCCCTGCCCAACAATTAGCATCTAAACTGCACCCGCTATCGATTAGCAACCCGTTAAGACCGTTGCTACCAACTTCCTCGACGCCTGGAACAGACAGGAAACTTCGACCTCCGCTGCAAACAGTCCCAATCGGGGGAGAGGCACAGCCCCCAGTATGTGTGAATACCTTCTCATGAACCACAATCATAGCACCCACTTGAGAACAAGTTTACCTTGCCCGGAGAATCAGATCATCCACAGATCATCAAATCGTACTATGCGGATAACGAGCTCACACCAGGGCCACTATCGATCGTGGTAGATAGGTCAACCCTTCTCGAAGCATACCTAGTTTCTGGAGTAGGGGATTATTAGGACTTACCCACAGGCACCACCATACAGACACGCAAGATTGAATTACCTACACCCTTAGGTCAGTTTGAACACAACCACCAGCATCTCCCCAAAGTCTGACGCAGCTAGACTATGGAACAACCGGCTTGTAGCTAGTTAGAGGAACCTCATACTATGAAATGGGCGTCGCCAGGTTTCTCAAATACCCACTTTCCTTAATCATCACGGCCGAGAAAATCCTTAGCGGCCTAGAGATGTCCGACCTGACGCCTGTTGGCGTGGAGTGGTTCCAGAAAGACGAAAGCGTAGAAATGGCTGCAGCAACGAGCATGGAACGAAGCGAATGGAGGCAGTAGGTAGATGTCCTAGACCCTTTCTATTCTAAGGCCGGATTTGTGCCTTTTGCCTAGAGAACTATTTAATCCGTCAGAAAGTTGACGAAATACTACCCAGTCGTCGAACTTACCTTTTAGATCAGTTCACGGTAGGGCCACGCAGGGGGCACTCCCGAGACGGACGCACGTGGTGCAGCATCCGAACAATCGCAAAAAAAACGACGATCAACGTCATCAGCCACATATTTGGAATGAAAAATAACACCACTTTCTTTGTGGCCATGGGGACATGAGAAGGACCCCCCCCCCCTTTTCCCTCAAATGAACCTTACCAGACCTTAGCGGTCTGCTTCTGGAGTGTCCGGTAGAGAAATGCCGTTTCAGGTGATTCTCTATCATACATAATGCGGGCCGCTGAGAAGATTAGTGAAAAACAGAGCCGAAAGATAACACATATGAGGAGCGTGCTTCGTGGTGTTCGCCCGAGCGAGTAAGGGTCGGGTGCACCTCGTCATAGCATCAGGATCAAACGCCTTCTCTACTCCATACACCCCGTTCACTTATATCATTGCAGCCATGGGGCATCTCCCGGAGAATGAGCAAACGTCATGGACACACCTGAACAGCGAGTGGGACGAATGAGGACAGATCGTTCAGACCACGCAGATTTCAGATAGCCAGCCGCACATCGTTCGCCACATGTCAGGCTCGTAGGCTTGCCGCTACTGAATTGACGAGGACCAGCCGCAGCTCACGAACTAATCTCTCTTTAGGAATTGGATTTCTTCGTGCGTGGAATCCAAGCTTGTTCGCTATCTAGTCGACACTCGAAATCATTGCCCTCCTCAGTATATCCCCCCGAAGACGATGCCCCATCCATCAGTCACTACTACAACGATCGGAAGACATTTCGCGTTCAAAAGACAATGGGTTGACCCGTACTTGTAAAGCCGAAACATCACTTTCAAGTGAATGTAAGACTTGATTCAAGTGGATTACACGCGTTTCATAATCATTGCAAGACTTCTCCAAGTCCATGCGACGCTTTTCCAAGTCCATTTACTGCTTTTCCAAGAGGAGGTTTCGCTGCTTTAAAGCCCTAAAATGCTATTCAACCCCGGTTAGCTAGTTATATAGCACTTAGAATAGCCGTATTGGTCTATCTTGCACGTAAGCCTTTCCCCAGGTCCCATTAATAACATTAGTAGCAATTAGACCAGAGATAATTAGTACCGCTTCTAACGTCTCAGCCTCTACTTAAGTAATACGCCTAAGACTTAGTAATGGTAGCTAGTTATGTGGGACTTCCAAATCGCCGACTAGCTCCCTTGCCCCATTCACGTCCAGACTCTTTGCCTCGAGGTTTAAACTCGGCATACTTCGCCACGGATTTTGCGATATATATAGAGGCTCGAAGTTGCCGCCTTGTGATAATACATAGCTTAGGTAAATCAACGTTTTGTAGGCAGGGGGCGAGCCTAGGGTAGTAGCCTCGGCTATATTGGCGTCAAACGCTTTCGGCTCACTATATCCAGCACTCAACTACATCAACAGCCCTACTGCGCTGGATACCTTGGAATTTATGCGGATGTTCTTGTCTTCGTGTATGGCGTTCCATGGCTCTTGCAACGTCCTGGACGTGTTTTCCACATTCACTTGGTCTTAAGCGCCTTCTTTCACCTCACCGCTATAGCACTTATATACACCTAGAGATATAAGCTTTATCTATAATACCCGCATTATCACGCTTACAAACCTCGCTAATTAATACCAGAGAAGGATAAAGGCTTGATAGATGCTATAATATGAACGCGCGCGTCCATAATCCAACGAGTTGAGACCTTGATCTTGGGAGAATTAGGTGCCGCATTCAGACACCTACGCTTTTCTGCGCGATTCAGATAGAGGCCGTTTAGTCACAATAACTCTATTCATATAAAGTCCCAGAATTAATACCAAAGTTAAAGAGAGCTATATGTCGCCAGCGAGGTAATAATAATAAACCTACTATATATGCCAGGCTAAATAGAAACCGGATATTATAATAAACGCTTAACTATCAAGAGCTATTTCACACCACCTACCTACCTCTAAAGGCTCCCTCCAGGCGTGAGTACAAGCCCCAGGCATTAGGTCATAAGCCGTTGCTAGAGAGAGCTACGTAGCTAGCGCGCGCATAGTATTAACCTGCGCTATACATATCGGAAGAACACCAGGGGATCTTCGCCCAATACAGTCTCGCTATTCGTCGCCTTCGGGTTTATGCTCGCGCTCGTGCAGCGGTTGAAGTGGTTGCCTAGATCCAGCCTCGTCCCATCGTGCAAAGTGGGCGCCTACAGCCGCCAGAAGCCATCAACCTTCCAACAGTGAAGACATGCTTGCCATTAATAGGCATGATGCTCTAACCACCCCTAGCCGGTCAGCTTCACGGACCTACCTGCCCAAAACAAACAGCAATACCCCAGTTAAACTGCCCCTCTATATGAGGACCCCAACGCGCTAGTACACAGCCGAGAGATAGCTTTCACACGACTCGAAGAGGTACATAGATGAGACTCTATTAATGAGACGGCGTCTGGTATAGCCCATCCCCCTGCACCACGCAACAACAGGGATGAAGGGGCACACCCATAGGATCTCTTGCGATAACTTGATGAGCAGGGTTGCAAGCGCACGCCTCCCTGGTCCCTGAGCCTGCTAGCACGAATATGAGTACCTCACCTAGCCAGAGGGGCGTGTTTGCACAGGAGCGTATTCCAAGCAAGCCAAAGCTTTGCTCCCACGCCCCACTACACTAGATCTTCAGCCTCTGTGGATAATAGGTAGTACAATAACCAGTCACGGGGGACGTTACAAACAGCCACAGCTCGTCGCTATTTGCCGCCAACACAATCTCTTGCCCTTATTCAGATACCAAGCACACAGATAAATAGAACGACCCGCTAGTGGTGTTTCGTATTGGCCGGTGAGGAAACTCCAGCACAGCGGTCAATGAACGGATGCGTGTCTACCACGTTCACGTCTCGACTGCCGCAGCCTCGTCGCCAATTAAACAGTCTCTTTGAGGCGTATAGTCACAATTCTGACCCCACTTCAGATGGAGCTACGATTGTGTGCGCAGAATCACGTAACGAGGAAGCGCCACCTCATGCAGAAGCTACACGTGTAGCGTTCTCTCCTTCAAACAACCAGAACGACGGCACATCGAGGCTGTCGCTGCGCATCGCAATAACCCGTCGTCGGTGCCTTCTGACTCGCCCAGTGACATCCGCTGTAATTAAAACAGGCGTAGCCGTTCTTCGTGGGCCCAATCATCAGATGACTGGATGCCACGCGACTACACGCTAACCTTATCGAACGTGGCAGACAGGCGTGCGGCCGTGTCAGGGTGTCCGCGCGCTGCACCGTTCGACCGGGGTGTTGCACACGGCTTCCAGATCCGTTCATCCCGTGGCGTTCCACCACAGAGAATAATGGATGTGTGTTTACAGGGATGTTAACCATAGATTCGTGATATTATGGTATATGGATCCAGATCCGAGGAAATACATCTTTCTAGCTGGGGCTCAGATCCAACCAATTAATTCCGATGGATATCGACAAGTGTGATAAAGCTGCCCACTCGATCGGATCTTTTTTGGCCAATTATAGGTGTGAAGAGGACCCTTTAGACCCTGCCCGCCCTCAAGATCCTGGCAAGCGCTAAACATCCAGCGCCTATCGGATCGGTTCAGAATGGATCCGTAGAGGACTTATCCAGGCCAGCACTATGACCACCTACCTACTCTTGCCAGCCACGGCCTTGCGCATGTGACAGCCTGATTTCTGCACTTCGACCTTTTATCATACAAGTCCCGATTCGGATGCCCTCTCCGTCTGGTACTAACGCTGCCTTGAGTATGTCAGATTTGGGTGCCATACTTTTTGAGTTTGGGGCTATAAAAACCCATCACTTCAGCTTACAATTTTTTGACGACAATAATCAAACACAATCAAGCAACAAGCCACAATGTGTACCAAGGATCAGTCAACTAAGATATACACTTGCGGCGACAGAGTAACGGAGGACTCAAACTTCAAGGCCTATAGTAAGCAATCTGAGCCAGGCCACACAGTCACCATAAATACTCTGGGTTCAAGCAGACAGAAAGGGAAATGCGGCCGGTACGGTTGCAGTAACCCGTGATTCAAAACAATAAGGTAAGCTTCGTATCATTGACCTGGTGGCTATTGCTCATGAAAAATATAGTTTGGATAGGCCTTCAAGAGAGAATCACAATAGTCACTCTTTACTATGCCACTGGCTGCTAGGTTATACGCTCTTTTACATAATAAACTACCGTCATTACTCATAGAAGCCCAAACTAAATCCACACTCACACTCATTGCTGCTACATAGCCGAATCCAGATCCCGTTTCACATCGGCAGCGCTCTTGTATTTGCCAGTCCAACAGCCCATGATGATGTGTCCTCCCCATAAAGAAGAAACATCCGGGAAGTCTCTTGTCTCGAACCTTTTTGTAACTTGTTCATCATAGTGGTTGATGTTTTTTCTGTCTAGCCTATCTGTAATACCAGGCTTGCAAAAAGGCCACCATCCGGTCACTATGGCGTAGAGCACAGAGCCAAGGGCAAATATGTCCGTAGCTAGTGTCGTTTCAAACTTCAAATTTCAGAAGCCAGCATCAGGGAGCTGCCCGCCATCCAGGCCGAGCTGTTTGCACACCGAACCGTTGAAGTCGCTGAGCCAAATATCCTGCCCATGAACCAGAAAGTTCTCAGGCCGTAGGTCGGAGTGCATGACGCCACAGTTGTGAATGTATTCTATGGCCTCTGCTGCTTGACGGCACCATCGTTTTCGTTCAGCCATGGTGACTGCCGCCAGCTCCTCAAGATACTCGTGTAAGTTACTGTCGGCTTGTGCCAGCAACAATCCTTGGCGGCCCTTGAAATCGCAACATCCGTAAAATCTATGATCTGTCAGTGGTAGCAAGGCGCTCTATGGAGGAAAATAGATGGAAGTATGAGCTTGTTCTCTCCGAGCGCTTCATAGATCCCTCGTTCCACTTCGAATCCTTTTGCCCTGTCTCGATTGAGAGCATCGTGACCGTCGTTGGTGAAGGGGACCTCTCTTGGCACCTTCAGAACCTTTCCCGACTCAAACTTATAAATTTTTGATGACGATCCTCTCTATCGAGGCTCGTCTATAGTTGCTATGATGTGTCGACTCTTCTGTGGTGGTGGTCAAGGGAGAAATCGTGCACGAGGAACTCGAGCCCCATTTGGCGCCGCACCCTAGTCATTTGTCATCAGGGTGACATTAGTCAGCATAGATAGAAGTGTGAACCTGGTCTCGGAAAAGTGTTCTGCCGCTTCCTGCTGACCGATTTATAGCCGCACGCTAAATGCAACTTGACTCACGCTTTCTACTTAAACCTGCTACAATTCCCGAGCATGGTCGCAGAGGTATTGGCAGCTCATAACAGACGTTGAATGTGTACTGGCATCATAACATCAGGAGAGGATACGGGCGTTGGGTAGGTCGGTCGGAAGTCTCGCAGCCAGTGCTTGTCGCCAGTAGCAGTTCATGGGCGTGATCGGAAACTTGGATAAGTTTTCAATGCAAGTTGGATAACGCAACTTGGATAAGAAATGAACCCTAAAACTGAATTAATGCTGCGCTAGGCCTTTTTGAGGCCTATTTTTCATATCCTGAGTTCGCTTCTGCATGAACTCAAAGTTATGCCACATTTGTCCCGTACCTGGATAAGATCGACATTCTGCCGCCCTGAAAGGTCTTATAACCCCTCTTTGCTCGTACAAATCCCTAATGGCACTCCGGACCATCATTAGCATTTAGATAACTTTATCCAACCGCTAATAACTCACAACTTTCATGAAAAATACGCAACTATTCGCAATAGTTTCGGTATCTGGCGCTAT
Source organism: Colletotrichum euphorbiae (assembly GCA_037178605.1). Lineage (NCBI taxonomy): Eukaryota > Fungi > Ascomycota > Sordariomycetes > Glomerellales > Glomerellaceae > Colletotrichum > Colletotrichum euphorbiae. Next base: position 80,496 of record JAXCEF010000218.1, read on the forward strand.
TGCAGTCGGCCGCTGCCCATATAACCACGGGCAGCTTACAGCAGAAAACGAGGCTATTAATAAGGGTGGAAAAAAAGGCAGCCCAGCGGTTCTGTCAGCAGCTGCTTCGCGGCTCAAATCGTCGCTTCTTCAGCCTCTTTTGTATGGGTCAACGGCAGTTTCGGGTACTCGTAAGATGGCTTAGGAATAAAATGTCTCTAAAGTCGTCAAAGAACCTTCTAATCGAGCAGAAAGTGCTTTTTAGTCTGTTTATATTGGCAACTGGTAGCGCACAACGAACCGTCAGCCATTTCTTCCGGATCAGTCAGGCAACTGTGTATATGGTGTGGAATGAGGTATTGCCGTACCTTGTAAAACTTCATACGGCATACGGAATACCAGCTGGAGAGGCAGAGCTTTCGCCAGAGATCGAGAACAACAAGAAACTAGGCAAATATTTTACTGGCTGTGTTGGCGCTGTTGACGGCACTCTGATTAACGCGTATATCTCTGAAAACAATCAGGCAACGTAGCGAAGTCGGAAAGGGACAGTGGCCCAAAATGTCTTTGCTGCAGTTCGGTTCGATGGGGGGTTCTCGTATGTGCTTGCTGGCGCTGAAGGGTCTATCCACGATGCTAGCCTGGTCAACTTTCCGTATAGTCGAGGGTTTCGAGTCCCAAAAGGTCGATGTTTCTTAGCTGACGCAGGGTTTAGTGGACGAAGTGGCCTTGTGTCACGAGCCAAAGGGGCCCTAGTGGCCTGCGCCTTGATGGCTAGGATACATCATGTAGTTTTAGGCTCTAGCGGCGGATAGTGAGGATATATGAGGCGGTTTCAAGGAAGTTTTAAGGGAAGCCCGTATAGCTACGGAGGCACTAGGTAACCTCTAGATAAGTTGAGAGCCCCCATAAGTTAGGAGAAGGGGGCTAGAAATAAATATTAAACCTAAAATACCCCTATCTTTAACTAACTCCTTGACTCTATACTATAGCCTCTAATATATATATATCTCTTCCTATATAATAGGGGCGCAGACTATAAGAGTAATATAGAATAATAATAATAAACTATTAGATAATAATATTATAAGTAAGACTGAGTTAGACTAATAGATTAAGAAAATAGAAAAGAAACTCTAGATATAATATAAGTAAAAGCACCTATATATATTAAATATAAGCTAAGCCTTAACCATAGAAGATAGTCCCACTCTTTTTTGCTTAGAGGGATTTAGTACTTTTATACCTAAAAATATAGCGCTAAATATTAGGGGAGATATCTCCCGCCTTTTAAAGATAATGAGGTTATTTAAATTAATTATAATATATTTATATTTAATATTAAAGAGTAATTCTTTATAAATAAAATTATACTCAATATAGAAAAGGTTCTATATACTACTAAGTACATAAAGAGGCTTATAATAAGATAACAAATATTATACCTCTCTATTAAATATAAAAATAGATAGCGCTAAAAGTATTACTTAAGTTAAAATATAGGAGTAGTTAGCTAAGAACGTAGTAGATAAAGGGGCTTAGATACTTAGTATTTAAATATAACTTAACTTAGCTTACTAAAAGCTAGAACAACCCTACTAGAGTTTTATTAACTACTATAAAAAATTAAAGTAGAAAGTCTCTTCTAGCTACTAGAGGAGATATAGTAGCTAATATAGTATATGAATGAGATTTAAAGATATAGAAATTTATTAAAGTAAATAGCTTACTACTAACCTACCTTAAACTAAATACCTAAGTAAGAAATATAGAGCTTATAGTAACTATCTAATCGCATAAAATACTAAGTAGGAACTAGTTAACAAATAGAAGAGGATATCACTAGCATAATACTAATAGTTTAGCACCTAGATATCGCTAGAATAATACTAATAGTGTAGCACCTGGATACCACTAAGATAATTAAACAAGCAGTTTAGTATCTAAGTCTACCTTTACTAAAACTAATAATTACACTCTAAAGCAGGACTAGTATAGCACTAATAAGCTAGATATAAAGGACTACTAGGAGAGTTACTAGGAGAGTAAAAGGTCTAATAGTAATAGAACTAGGAACATTATCTACTATAGTTATAATAGAGAAAGCCATATTATACTAAAGTGCTTATACTATAAAAAGTATAACTAACTCTAATATAATAGAAAACCCTACTTAACTAGAGATTACTACTTAGTTTATAAGGTTAAATAGAATAAAGAGAAGCTATACTACTTTAAAGTAACTATACGAGTTTAGGTTATAGGTAGCTAGAGAATAAGTCTTATACTTATTAACTATATAGTAAATAGGAATATTTTAGATTAGAGAGTTATATTACTAGATAATACCTAAGTAGTACCTACTAATAAGCTTACTATTAAGGGTATATATAGAGGAAAACTACTTAAATTTAGTAAGGGAAGAATAATAACTTATATATTAGATATAATAAGAGTTTTATAAACCTTATGTTGGTTTCACTCGGGGTCGGTGACAGTACGCGCGCGTAGCCCTAATACGTATTGTTCGTATTGAAGCTATTCTGAAGTGCGAGTATGTAAGAGTCTAAGATATAAATTGGCTACGTAGACAGTGGTGTTATGCTATATTGGGCCTGCGAATACGTTCACGTGACGTACGCACGTACGTACGATATCATATCTCGCAGAGCGCCCATCCTGCCACTCCATGGGTTATGGGTTTATTGCGACACTAGCAGTCTTTTCTTCTGAGGCTAGGCGCGCTATAACCCATATAAAACAATACAAAAACGAAGTTATTCGCAGATCCCAAAACGATATAAATCAAATCCTTCGCAAGGCCTTCCTCTATGCCTTTATCGCCACCCTTAACAGCTATCATAGGCCTCAAAGGCCTCCCTCCATACCTCTATTACAACCTCTATTATGACCTCTATTATTATCTTGGATGGCGTGGTTATTGCCCTTGATAGTAGGAGGGATATTATTGCCCTTATGGCCCTTCTCTTGTCTTATTACTTATCCCTCTATTTGAATTATTGCTATATTATTGTTAATAAATTGCTTGAGAGATAGATTTGAGCTTCCTTTAGTAAAGGTATTAGCTAGGTTATTGTCTCTATTGATCTACCTTACCTCATATATTTCTTATTGCTTATATAACTAATGAAGTGCTACTATATTAATTATAAGGCGCTTCTCCTTTATAGTACTGAGCTTTATAAAGTACTTATATAGTAAATATAAGTTAGTATAAGTAATAGTAGGGATAGTAGGCTTCTTTAAGTATGTGGTAATCTTTTATAGTGTAGTAGTGATAGTATAGACTAAATCTATGCTAGCTACTATACTATAGACCTTAGAGGCTAGAATACTTTATATAACCCTTTTATACTTTATTAAACTGAAGTGGATAATATTGCTGGTTACTATGAAGGTATTGTTATTATTAGCTATAGCCTTATTAGTAATAACTATAATTAATCTAATTTGTGAAGATAGGTCAGTATTATTAGTAAAAGACCTATCTATAAATATGAAGAGTTTTGCTATGGCTAGGTTGATGGGCATAAAGATTAGGCCTTAATTGAGGTTCTCCTTTTGCTTTTTGAGGTAATAGTTGAGGGCTTTTTTGTTCTCTGTAGTGGGATCTTAATGCTAGGCTGCAGTAAATAGATTAAAACAGGCTTTATGTTAGTAAATAGAGGTAATATATGCCCCTCTTGCCCTTTGCTAAACATATTGTTATCTTTATTTATTTGGGATACCTTTAGGTTAATTAGCTTGATTTTAGACCCTTACTCCTTTTAGCAAAGAGTAAGATTGCTATCTTTGCCTAAAGTAATGATATTACTATTAAATATTAGTGGGGACTTATAGTTAATTTGCAGCTTTGCTTTAGTAGTGAAATTAGCTTTTTTAAGCCCTATATCTTCTTATTAGGAGAACTTTAGTATAGATAGTCTGATAGTATCATTAGTTTATATACTAATAATACCAAAATAGCTATTTTTTGCGTTAAGTTAGTAGCATTTATAAAACTTTATGAGATATTTAAGTAGGCTTAATTTAATTCAATAACTAGCTTACTAAAGGACTTTGTGAAGTTTGTAGGCTAATAGGGGGCTAAAATGTTAATAAAGTCTTTATAATTCAGCCTCCATAAGGTTATTATAGGCTAAAACCTTCTCTATCTCTAATAATAGCTATAGATAACCCTACTTATATATAATAGGTATAATAAGGTTCCTTTATTATAAGTTGTTTTAAAGGTTATTAAAGCGTATGCCTAACTTATCTATATCTACTAAATAGAGCAAGAAGGGGGTATTTATAGACACTATATAGAAGATTATATCCCCAAATAGTGTAGGGATAGTTATTATTCCTATTGAGCTGATAGCTCCTCCTAGCCTAAACCTTATGCTTGCCCCTTTTATTATTGTAGGGTTGATTATGATATTAGGTATAATCCTCTTGAGTGCCTTAAATTAGCCCTTGCTAGCTGTTAAAATTCCTGTTGCTTCTATATTGGGGATAATGCTTTGGAAGGTTTCTAAAGAGTATCTTCCTTTAAGTATGAATAATTTGATAGGTATAGGCTTGGCTAATTCTTTAAATATATCTAAATATATAATAGCGTAGTAGGCTACTTAATTAAGTAATAGTCTTAAAATAGTCTTCGTATTTATAGTAGGGGCAAATTAGTGCTCTAGCCACTGTTAAGGTCGGTGAAATAGGTGAAGAACGTGTTGTGCCACTCCTCTTTAGAGTTGCTATTGTTGTAGTAGTTCCTGCTCTCAATAAGTAATTAGAAATATATCTTGATCTCCTTATTTTTATTATTATTTGCTACTAAATTATCAGTTGTTCTTTTTATAGCTTCCTTATAGTAGGTTAGGAACTACTAGTAGGCTGCTTTTTCTTAACTTATTAAGGGCTTGTGGGTTATTTTGCTATTATGAGTATGCCTCCTCCTTCTCCTTTTGCATATAGTTAGTTGAATGGCATCTAGGTTCTTTTTAAATATAGTATTTTACATCTTATTGCTATTATTTTGGGCTGTTTTTGTTTTCTCTCTGTGGTTTAGGCCTTCTAAATCTATTATTTTAAATCTTATTATTATATTTATAGTCTTTTTAGTATTGTTTGGCGTGATATTGGCCTTATAGTAGTTAACTATTCATAAATATAATTATATTACTAGTAGTAACCTTGAGTTGCTTGAAGAGGCCTTTAAAGGTCTTTAATAGGCTTGTAGTAGCCTATTTATACTCCTTAATCTCTTAGCAGCCTTGAAGGAGTTGATTGCGTAGTATTTTGTCGCTTTAGTAGGCTTTACTAAGCGCTAGCTAAGTTGATATGAGGGTATTGATTAGCGTATCTAAGGCCTCTAATTTGGATTTTAAGGGATGGTCTATTATAATTAAGATAAGGGTGGTATTATTTTATATTATAAAATAGGCTTGGGTAGACTCTTTAGTTTTAATATATCCCTTGAGCTTATTAATAATTTAGGTGCTATTTAGATGAGGCTATAGGTGGTAAAGGCTCTTGTAGTAGTATTTTAGCGCTCTTCCCTTAAGTATTATTGGGAAGGCTTCTGGGGTTTGGTTCTTTGTGATATCTATTCTTTTGTAAGTATCTTGAAAAGTCTGTAGTTTTAGCTTGAGGAATATCTATTTTTTGCTGCTATACTTTATTTTATTAGTGTATATCTTGGCTAGGTCTGCGATTTGGCGTGATAATGGGTGGGTGCTATTTTCTTTTGGCTTTTGGCGGTCCTCTTGCAGCCCTTTTGTAACCTCTTGCGGTCCTTCCGCAATGAGCTGACTTGTTGGTGGGGCTAGGCTAGTAGCTGTAGCTGATGCTCTTGTTGGTATTGTGATATTATTATTCTAGAAGTTGGTAATATCTCTACTAAACTCTTCTCTATCCTAGTTTGTTGCAAATGTGGTACTCCACTTGATTTGCTCATTTATTTCCCTAGTAGTCTAGAAGTAGAAGTTATTTATAGTTGTAATATTATATATATAGCTTGTAATACTTAATCTATTTTAGATAATGTAGATACTATTATCTATTAGATATTAATAAATCTTCTATATAGTTATTAGGCTTGCTTTCTGGAAAAACCTAATAACTAAGCCTATAAAGTCTACTATAAACTCTATCTATAGGTCTTTGCAAAAGAGTTTACTATATTTATAGGTCTCAATATAGTATGGATCTTAGTATTTACTTGCTTTATTATAGTGTTTTTATTAAATCTGATATCTTGGCGTTAGTCCTCTTTATCTACTAGGGCCTTGCTCTTTGCTAGTATTGGTAGTTCTGTGATGAGCTTGATTAGCTATTAGTTTAGTGGTATTAGTGATATTGATGTTGCTAAAGACCCCTTAGGAGTGCTTATTTATGGCTGTTTAAGTGGTGGTGGGGGTAGTATTAGTGTTGAGGATTCTGGAGTTGCTATTATATATAAATGAGGCGTAATTAATAATTTGGAGGATTAATTAGGTGGTTGCGTGCTATTCCTTCTAGTGATTTTATTTCTGGCTCTCCTCATCCTTAGCGATAGGTATTAATAGGAGGCAGTATAATAATAGGTGGTCCTTATATGAAGTAGAGGCTCGTAATATATAAGTTAATATTGTTTTGTTGTTGTTTAATATCTGTATTAGCTGGGTATTGCGTTATATAGTTGAATAATGTGCTGTTTGAGGCTTGAGTGGTAGTTGTCTTATTTTACTCTAACTTGTATCTCTAGGTTAAATGGATATGCTCTTCTTTTCGTGACGTGAGGGTCTCGGGAGAGTTGATTGTTGCGTGAAGGTTAACCATTAATATATTAGCAGACCCCTTTTATAGTTATCTTCCTACTTAAGGGTTTTGTGGTAGTGATATTAAAAATAGTGAGAGTTATATAATAGACGTAAGGAGCAAAAGTATTCTTCAAAGAGGTTAGTATATATATCTATCTGCTTATAGTATATTGATTGATCTAGGTAGTATTAAAGAGCTACTAGTTATAATTATTAAATGGATTTAATATACAAATTAATTATAGACTAGTAGAGCTTTTATTTCTTTAAGTGGTAACCTTGTTGATCTGCGGTTGCGTAGCTGTAAGTGGTGTAATAGTGAAGTTAACTACTGATCAGTGTTGGTTTCACACGGGGTGGGTGACAGTACGCGCGCGTAGCCCTAATATATATTGTTCGTATTGAAGCTATTCTGAAGTGCGAGTGTGTAAGAGTATAAGATATAAATTGGCTACGTGGACAAGACAGTAGTGTTGTGCCATATTGGGCCTGCGAAGACGTTCACGTGACGTACGCACGTATGTACGATATTATATCTCGCAGAGCGCCCATCCTGCTACTCCATGAGTTACAGGGTTATTGCGACACCTTACTATATGTTTTTATAGTTATTAATAATAATAGCTATAATAATATCCCAGGGATTCTCTAGAGAGAAAAAGAGAAACTAAACCTCAACTAGGAGGTACTAAGCTAGACCTATCCTATTACTAAAAAGAGTATCTAACTTATTACTATAGTATAAGTACTATGTTAAGTAGAAAAAATATAGAAGCAATTCTTATTAAGTTACCATAAGTTATTAAGAGACTACCTAATAATTAATAAGTATAATCTAATAAAAAGAAAGAGAAAACAAATATTCTACTAGATTATTATAAGTTTCAAAAGGTATTCATTAGGATATTTGTTATGGTCAGCTATCCGACGGTAGGGTTCTGCTAACAGAAGCTGAGGGATGACGCTAGGTTAATAGTGTGGTCTTGCTATGCTGTGTGGCTGAATGAATCTTGGGGTTCCAGGAGTATAGTGATCAGTTGTAGTTCTCATAAGGGGGTCGCAGTATAAGATAAAGCTGAGAGTACCTGTTGGGGTAATCATGAAGTTAATTGCTGAAGAGCTATGGGAGTCTGTTCCTAGGAGTCCCAAGTCCATACTATATATAAGTCCCAAATAGTCCCTAGTCCTGCTATTAGGTGATTACCTCTATATATTAGTAATCGCAATTAGTTAGTAAGACTAATTAATCACTAAGCGCTTCCTTCTGCGCTCCACTAATCATTCTTTATCTTATTATTATATAACTTATACTATAGTTCTTCTGTGCTATGGGTATCCCTGGTGTTCCCGTGATCCTATAGTATAAATATCCTGTCCTAGTTGCTTGACGCCTAGGTGGGTTAGTTAGTTATTATCCTTATATAACGGGTTATAATATTAGGTCTCCCTCTTAAAGGTCTTGTCCTTAAGGCTTAATATAAGTAGGTTGTTGGTCCTAGGTTGGGGATCTATTAATTATACTCCCTGGTTTTTCTATGGTGCTAATACTATATCAGGTCGCGTTCAAAAATCGAATTCACATTCCGCCTCTACTCTTTGTTATTACAATCGTGCGCTTTATATTGCTGAGTTTGGTATTATTGTTGATATACTTTGTTCATATTGTTGTTCGTTGGGGAAGCGTTATAAGCTTCTCCCTAGAGGTGAAGTTTGTAGCGAGTATACTCGCTTGGGGCGTTTATGTGATGCGGCGGCTGATGCAGTTTGCGCTTATATATATTATTACTATACTAGTATTTATTGTTTTACTGATTTATTCTCTAGTTAATTAATTGCTAGATGAGGCGGCTTATTTAGAGGATGCTGAAGTAGTGGAGGAGGAGGTGTTATATAAAAAGGCTGCTGCCTTATATGCTGCGCAGGCTGAGTTGGATGAGTCTATGGCGCGGCTGGATTATTTGAGAAAGTAAAAAAGGATAGTATTTTATAAAGGTTATGAAGTTACTGAGGAGGAACTAGTAGCTTCTCCCGTGCTAGAGGCTTAGTCTATAGGTAGTTTTAGCGTAGTTAATTTAGATATAGTCTTAGGGAATTAGAATCCTAGTACTCCAAACTTTCTATTAGGTAAGGCGTCCTAGTTTACTAGTATCCCTAATTATATAAATAGGTTAGTATCTTATAG